>JAVXUP010002374.1:0-138268 GCA_033070095.1 Escallonia herrerae | reverse complement strand
TGGATTCTGTCACTTGGCATATTCCTGTGATCTATACATAGAATGTTCCTTTATTCTTTGGCTCTCTATCTATATGTTTGAAATGCCATTCACTTCACCCCTCACACCGTAGTTGTCGCTCGACTGGTGGATTTTCTCAGTTTTTCTTAATTTAACACAAGAGGACACACCCTTATGGTGTGATCCATCCACTTTGATTGCAGTGCATTTCTATGTGCTCTTTTTGTTTCTATACTTGTTCATTGATTACCCTCCATATTGCTTCAGTTAGTTGAAAAAGACGCAGATGGTGCAATTATTCTGTTCTGGAAGGCCATAAATGCTGGAGATAGAGTAGATAGTGCACTAAAAGACATGGCAGTGGTCATGAAGCAACAAGATAGGGCTGAAGAAGCAATTGAAGCTATTAAGTCCTTCAGGGACCGCTGCTCCAAGCAAGCCCAGGAATCACTAGACAATGTGCTTATTGACCTGTACAAGGTAGAGATACAACAGCTGCATTCTTGTTCTAAGTTTGCCATTGTGCACTACCTCATTGAGCGTCTAACTGCAACTATGAACATGCAAAAACTGAGAGCGACTTCGTGTAGGTACCAAGCACTTTATATCTTCACTTTCATTATTTCTGTATCTCTCTAATAATATCTAACTAGTACCTTCCATATTTTGTTGTCACTTACAACCGCAACGAATCAGTTTTCCTTGTACATATTTCATACAGAACATACCAAAAATGCATTAACCCAGCTTGGTACATAAGTTTAACAACATACAGGCTTGCAAAATTTCAGTAATCTCTTAGTGTGTCTAATTTAAGCAGCCAAGTGCATGATCAAAGAATCCAAAAGTTTAAACTTCAGATTGAATATGATCCATCCAGAGGCGGCCGTAGTTAGCAGCTAAATTTGTAACTAAATTATGCTTGCTTTGTTAGCCTTAGAACATAGTGCTGACATTCTGTTCCTCTAAAATCCCACTGTTCCAATACTCATGTAAGCAAATATTGGGAAGTCATATGGAGTTTGTATGGGATTTTATTTTTCTAAGCTTATCAAAGAGTTAGTAGGGTTTGTCTATTTAAATTGTAGGATTATCTTGATATTGAGAGTTGCTTGTAGATATTTTGCAGGGGTGATAAAAACCACCTCTGCTTCTTACTTCTCCTTCTTGTCTCTGTGATCTTTGAACTGGATCTAATTCTTTCCTATTTGCATGCCCTTATTAATGCATCGACTTCCTTCTTGTCTGCTCCCTCAAAAGTTTTGTTATGGATGTGGCAGAAATGTGGGAAATTAGAGGAGCAGATTGAAATGCTGAAGCAGAAGCTTCTGATGATTTACCAAGGAGAAGCATTCAATGGGAAACCTACCAAGACAGCTCGCTCCCATGGTCGGAAGTTCCAGGTCACAATCAAGCAAGAGACCTCCAGGATACTGGTACATTTACTTTACATGCGTAACTAGCATTCACTGTTGGTATTAAGGATTCTGACAGAGGTCACTGTTCCTTGTGATGATTTTATAGCTTTGGTTTGAATATCCATTGAACATCATTATTGTGACAACGATAGTCATACTATGCCGGAAGTGATAACCTTAGAATTTGCTTTACTACTTAATACTGAAAACTGGGACCCAATATCCTTTAGTCCCTAAAATTGTTGTCAAATAGTTGACATTATAGAGAAGTTGAGCAAAGAAACAGAAGCTAAAGAATAATCATGGGTATGGGAAGTTTCTCCCTTTTAGAAGTCAGTTGTCACTTAATTGTGCATCTCAGTACTTGTTCTAGTGCTCTGCTTCCTCCACGGTTGTGATTTTCTGAATGTTTGTTCATATTTCAATGCAATTCAGGGAAACTTAGGTTGGGCCTACATGCAGCAAACAAACTTTGCAGCTGCTGAGGTTGTATACCGTAAAGCTCAGCAAATTGACCCCAATGCAAA
Source organism: Escallonia herrerae (assembly GCA_033070095.1). Classification (NCBI taxonomy): domain Eukaryota; kingdom Viridiplantae; phylum Streptophyta; class Magnoliopsida; order Escalloniales; family Escalloniaceae; genus Escallonia; species Escallonia herrerae. The sequence continues at coordinate 136,323 of JAVXUP010002374.1, read as the reverse complement.
CAAGGCCTGTAACTTGTGCCTCTGCCTAATAAAGCAAGGACAATATTCCGAGGCAAGGGACGTCCTTGAAGACGTTTTGCAAAATAAGCTTTTAGGATCCGATGACCCAAAATCAAGCAGCCGAGCAAAGGAGCTGTTGGAGGAGCTAGAGCTGTCCGTTCCTCTGTTATGGAATCCTACAGGATTAAGTTTAGAAGACGCTTTTGTTGAGGGTCTTGACCAGTTGATGAGCCAATGGACGCCAACTAGACCCAGAAGACTTCCCATTTTTGAAGAAATATCACCATACAGAGATCAATTGGCCTGTTGATCCCTTTTACTTGTCAGCTGTAAAAATATGCTCGGAGTACACGTTGTTAAGATAATGGAAGCTACAAGATGCAGTAATTTGTATATGACTTGTAGATTTTAGTCTTGTCAGACGCGAAGTTATAAATATCGAATGTAAAGTCTTACGTTATTTCTCTCTTTATCAAGAGGGTCGAGAGGGTAGTAGTCTTTTTGCCTTCATGTAGTCTCGCCACTTTTACCTGATCTACTGTGGAATTTGAGTACAAATTCTGATAAGGAGGGCAAATCCATTGGCAGACCTTGTATGGTCCCTGACTATTGAAGACCCATCAGATTGTGTGTGTGGGGATACTCAGAATTTTATTCCCATGTCACAAGTGAACAAGGCAAGTGTTGATGGAGATGCTATTCCAAGAGCGAAATAAAGATTCTTTTATTCTTGGCCTAATTTTAAAAGTGTATTCTCAACTTTATTCTTAATACAACCTTAATATTCAATTTTGAAGGTGCGTTAAATAAGTATCTAATTTTAAAAAAATGTATCAAATTGCTACCTCGGTTAACGGACTACAGATGTCGGCGTAAAAAATTTCAAGGGATAGGATTGTCTTTATGAAAAAAGACACTCTCTCTCTCTCTCTCTCTCTCTCATCTTCTTTACTGTGGCATTTGCCATTGGCTGAGGCGGCAATGGCAAATGCCACGGTGTTCCGCTTGTGGTCAGCGTTGATGCGTCGATGCCAGCGACGCCAGTTGGGTTGGTGTAATGGTTGTCGGTGTTGGAAGTTAGGGGTGCTGGGCGGTGGTGTTGGGTTTGTGACGGTGGTGGTCACACGCGGTGGCTGGTGGCGGTGTTAGGCGACGTCGTGGTTGTCTTTTGCGGAAACAACAGACAGGAAAATAGACGTGTGAGATGAAGGGACGCGGGATATATCATTCTGTTATTGACGGTCCTACCCTTTTGAATTTTTTAACGGCATCCGTAATCCGTTAGTTGATGTATTGGTTTAGTATGTTTTTTTTTAAAATTAGATACTAAAGCTTTATTAGTAGTAAAGTTTAAAATTAGATACTAAAGCTTTATTAGTAGTAAAGTTGAGGTACAATTTTGAGATTTCTAGAACCTTTAGAAAAACAGAAAGAACACTGTTCTTTTAACATTATCTGGGTAAAATCATTTTTGTAGAAATTTTGTGGAACTAATTGACTCGTAACCTGTCGTTTACGAACTGCCAGCAACTGCATGTTGGATCTTCCTGCAACTGTAAGATCCACCCAGATAAATACAGCACACAGCGACAAAAACAGGACAGGAACCTGCTCTAATTTCAAAACCTAAGGAGGGAGAAAAACTGCAATTTCCCCCCGAGGGTGCAAAGAAGGACTAACCCAATTCATAGAAATTGGAGTGCGATTCATCTCCGCAAAACAAGCTAGCCTTTTGTGGTTTGGCCATTGATCAAGCGGTCAGGTCTACTAGATGAACCAGACGTGTGTAGATCCTTGGGTTCAAAAGACCTTAGGTTCAAAAAGAGCAGACGTACCTGTGTAGATCAACCATCCTCGTAGCGTGAGACATCAGTGTAACATCACCAATAAATAGTTCCATGTAAAAAATATCATGTGCTAAGATCCATTGAACATTAAGACTAAGAGTAGTACAAAAACCAGATAACGACCCGCAGACAGGAGTAAACATGCGAAAGACCCCTATCTAATGCCTTCTACAGAGACAGCTAGCATCACTCTTGCACAAAGCCGATCCCAGAATAGCCCAAAACGTATGGTAATAGTAGAAGATGCCGGTCATGGATTATGGAGGAGTGCAAAGTAACAGAAATGGTGTGTTTTGCCAAAAAAAGGAGTCATCAAAACTCGAGGTGTGAGTTTGAAGGTAGAAGCCAGAGAATTGATATGCAAGAATCGTCGAATGCGACCGAGAATTCTAGCTGAGCAAAAGTGGGATTGAGAAAGGAAAACCTGATTCTTTCTGAGCCAAATACATTATAATGTACGGACAAAATAACTGAAGACCCCTAAGAATTCTTGCTTCGTGCACACAGGTGTACTACGCCACTGAAGAAGCCAATTAACCGAGGAAAGCTGGGTGCTAGAAAACAGTAAATCCCAGTTGTCCCGAAAACCAGAACGGTTGAAGCTCTTCACAGTGAAGTAAGAGATGCTATGCTGCAGAAGTAAGACGTAGTGGACAAGTAGTTATGGGGCTGGACTGTCCTTGTTGAGGAGCTAGCCACCCGAGTAAGAAGATAGTTCACAGATATTGCCAAAGGAAGAAAAGAATCTTTTGAGGAAATCTCAAACTCCAAAAGCTTCCATATCCCACATGCGAAACAAGTGTAACGAAAATCCTCCAACGTTGGGGTTTTGGAACACTCATCCACAATTTTAGCTCATGTGCCATTTAAGAAGAACAAACTCTTACTCCTACTCGAGTTGTAAGAATCTTTCTTTAATCCCGTATATACTGACAATTAAAAGTAGTTAAATATTTTTAATGACTTATCTTCTAACACTTTTAACAACAATTATTAGTAATATCTTTTTTACGTCACTAAATAAAAGTCATTAAAGACATTTAGAGATAATTTATTATCGTTATATAGGGAGTAGGAGATAGCAGCCAAAGTTTTTCCATTTAAGAATGTCAATATTACCTTTAACTCTTCAACTACACGTATAAATTTTCTCAATGTTTTGCCGCCATCCACGTCCTCCTTTCACTTTCTTCCATTCTTTCACACTCACAAACATCAACGCCATCAATAACCAAGATTGATAGCCCCCGCGTGCGCACTCACACACACACACACACACACATACATCACTCCGTGCATATCAATCTGTGCATGTGATTATGGGATTGCCCAAATCTAGTGTGTGCGCACGGCAGAGTGTGCGCCCGCTCTGTGAGTGCGTGAAAATGTGCATGCGTGCACGCAGAGATTTATGTGTGCATTTATGTGTTCGTGGTTTCATGTGATGCAGTGTGTGTACGGTGCGATGATGGGCAATAGCGGCGGTAATAGAAAAATATATCTAGCTAGCACAGAACCTAAATGAATTCCTTAGGTTAAAAAGACCTTCAACCAAAGTCAAACCTCAGACTCAAACCAATTTACAAACCAAAACATAACGTAAAATTTATTGCGAGGGACCATAAGAAGCAGCGTGACAAAAATCTGTATGAGCGTTGATTGTATTTACACTTTGAACATTATTATTAAAAAATCTTACACTGTATTTTACTTGAAGAACAATACCCACTACACTTGTTGCATTTTATAACTGAGGAAGCAGCCAAATTTTTTCCATCTTCCTTCTGTCCCCTATATAACGACAATCAATCATCTCTAAATATTTCTAGTGATTTTTATTTAGTGACGCTAAAAAAGTATTACTAATAATCGTTGCTGAAAGTGTTAAAATAAAAGTCACTAGAAACATTTAGCGACTATTAATTGTCACTATACACGGGGTTGGAAGAAGATTTCTACAACCCGAGTAAGAGCCAAAGTTTGTTCGAGAAAGATTCCTCCAATCGGGATAATATCTAAATTTTTTCCTTTCCAAAATATGAAGATTACCACTTTCTCACTAAAAAAAGGAAAATATTATATTCAAATTTGGTAGTTCTACAAATTAAGGATCATTACACATTTTTAGGTCTTGTTTTGCAGCCATTTCTCAACATTAGTTCGACAGTACCTCAAGCGTGAAGATTTGGAGATTTCAAAATTTTGTACAAGATCAAGGTACTTTATCCCTCTAAAGTATAACTGCTTTTGGAGACTGATTAAGAGGATTCTGAAAGCATAACTTTGACAATCCTTCAAGCATCATCAATTGTAGCTTATAATGTATTAGGTCTGTATTATTTTGACACGAAATTGTGTGTATAGGGAGATCACATAGATGACATAAATTGAAAAAAATATATAGTAGGCAAAAATAGGCTCTTAAGAGTGGCATGTCATCGTTATTATGGTTAGTTACTTATGTTAATTAACTTTATAACCATATGTAAACAAGTCATAGACCAAATTTATTAGAGCCTCTAATTTGTATAATTGATTTAATTTGTACGAATATATATTATCGTCTAAATGAGAAAGGAGCTGTTTGATAAAACTGAAATTTAAGTACTGAAAAAGTTAAGCGCTGAATTCGTAAAACTGAAAACCTTAAGCGATTGAATTTTTACTAAAAAATAAGTTAACATGTTTGATACACCAAAAGTAAATGTCTGAAAATTTTATATACAAATTCATTCATTTTACCAAAATTATGCATTTGTTTATGTATTTTATAACTTTTTTGGGAGATTAAAATCGTGTTAGTAGTGGTGGTAGTGACGATGAAGTAATACTGGTAGTAGTGGCGGCGGCAGCGGTGGCGAAAAGGTGTCAATGGAAACAGTAATAGTGCGTGAAGATGTGGTATTGATAATTGTGATGATAGTAATAGGCGGTGACATAACAGTCATGACAGTAGTTGTAATGTGGTGGATATTTAAATAATTTTGACAGAAATGGACGTAATGACGACATCGATGATATGGTGGAGGTGGCGGTGTCCTTGTGGTGGTGGTGGTAATAGTGGCTATGTCATGATAATCATGGTGGTGGTAGCAAAAGTAAATAATAGTTGTGGTGGTGATTGTAGTGTGATAGAGACGGTGTTGTCAGTAAATTAATTGAGGAGGCATCGTGGTGATAATTATTTTTTTATGTAAAAATATGTTATGTAACTTTTAACCATATCACTTAAGATTAAGTGATCAGTATTAAGTAAATTCACCCTGACTTAAAATTTTAGTCTATTTTGGGTAGGAATTAATTTTTTAAGTGACATAGGTTTAGTGTTATCAAACGCACTTAATTAAAAATCATTGAACACTTTAAATTTTTAGTGTTTAATTGTATTATCAAACATATCCTAAATCTTATTATAACGATGTGCATCTAGAAGGCCGTTATTTTCAAGTCTCTATGGAATCCTGTAGTTCATTAGAAGTAATTAGCAACGGAAAGCTAGAAAACCCTAGTGTTACACCCTAGATTACCAAATAAGCCAATTTAGTCTCTGAAACTACAAAAGTTGGATTCCCGAACAAAGTTTTACACAGGGAATGTGTTACGCACCCATCCAATTAGCTTTGTAAGACGAAAACCAATACTTTTGGGTTAAACTCAACATACAAGAAATGATTTGATGCTTTATTACATGTTGTAATGCAAGCTTTCCACCTTCTAGGGAGATAAGTTAATCCTGTAGCAATCCCAACGGTAACGTTGTACCTCATCTCGACCTAAATAATCAATAGAATAGTTGGCAAAACAAGTGACATTTAGGAAAGGAGGTTGATAATCACAAATCACTTGTCAATACTTAGAACTCACATTAGTCACTAAAGACCCAAAAAGTGTCACTAAGGTGTATTAAAGAGTGTTACCTCAACAAGTCTTCGGTGACAAATATTGTGATGCAAAAAATGGTGAAGAGTAACGTGTGCTAGTTATCAATACCCTTGTACATGCAAATTTCGCATCTAAAGCTGCGAGATAAGAAACAGTGCACAAAATTTAATATAATAATTTTAAGTAACAAGGTTACACCACTCTGTGATTTTTACTCAATAAATGTAAATCATCTGATTCAATCTCCGGAGTAGTCACGATCCAAAGGCTGAAATAACTTGATCTTGAAACACGAATTTTGACTTCTTCAATCTTCACAGTTGAAAGATCGTTGAAGCAGCGCTTGCTCGAGGGTTTCGAAACTTTATCCTAAATAATATAGCGATCCTTGACTTTGAAGAATCACTGATGTTGAAAGCGAATTCCTCTTCGATTTGAGGCGAAGGAAAAACTGATCTTCGTGACTTGGAAATGCTCGATTGAAGAATGACACTGCATTAGTGCGTACTGTTCTTCAAATGAAACACAATCTGTGAGACAACAGCGTTTCGACCAGTGTCATAAAAAGCGCGCCTAGGCGCTAGGCGCGCCCAGGCTCGCATTCGGCGCCTCGCCTAGGCCTAGGCGCAGCGCGTTCAAGAAGGCGCGCGCCTAGGCGCCTGGGCACCAGGCGCGCAGCGGTGGTGGAGGCGCAAATCCAGGCGCCTATCTTGTAGCCGTTCGATTGGACATCGTGGCTTCACATGGGCCGTCGATTTGTCTTCAATATGAAAACCCCCAAATCAGCTGTCACGATTTCTCAGTCTCACACTCACACTCTCACAGTCTCAATCTCACCTCTCCAGTCGAATCTCCCCTCTTCGCCGGTCGTCGCCGTCGCATCTCCCCTCTTCGCTGGCCGTCAGCTGCTCCAGCCGCTAACGCTGCTTCGGAGTTCAGCCACCGCGACACTGCCATTGCTGTCCTCCTCGCCATTGCTGCTCTCTCTCGGGTGAGCAGTGATCTTCTTGCCTTTTCTTTTTTCTTCATACACTGTCCAGTCTGTCCCCCCACTCCCCCCATCAGTCTTGGCTGTGTTCATCAAGCTTCAGTAGTGGCAGATTGCATAATATGAATTGAATTGGGATTGAAATTAATTTGAATTGAATTGCTTCTTACTTGAATCATGTTTCTTATTGTTCTCTACTTGAAGTAACTTTTGACCCTTAATTGATATATGTGCATTTAAGCTGATTTAGTGTTAGGAATATAATTCAATTGTAGGAATATACATGTCGACGACGCCGACAACGCCTAGTACGGATACAAAGGACCCAGCTTGGAAATATGGACGTATCTCTAATCCAAGCGACAGAAATGCAGTCACTTGTAATTTTTGTAATAAAATTACAAAGGGCGGTATTTATCGACATAAGCAACATCTTGCTGGAGGTTATAGGAATGCTTCAACGTGCCGAGAGTGTCCGGAACATGTTAGAGATGAGATAAAAGAATTGCTAAAGTCTGTCAAAGAAAAGAAAGAACTAGCGAAGTGCATCCCTGATTTTGATAATGTTTTCAATGATGAAGAAGAGGACGAGGACGACGATGTAGTTGAGATATTGAGAAAAAAAGGGAATCTTCTCGTAAGAATCCTAAGGCTAAGGGTCCAATGGACGTGTACTTCACCCCGGACCCAGAAGAGGTAGTGACAAAGAGAAAGATGAAGCAATCCACGATGTTTGAAAATGAAAAAGTAAAAAAGGAGATGAGAAATCGGGCTTGTAGTGCAATAGCAAGATTTTTTTATGATGTGGGGATTGCATTCAATGCCGTGAACTCTGACAGCTTTTCAGCCATGGTTGAAGCTATTGGGCAGTATGGTCCGGGTTTGAAGCCACCAAGTTATCATGCGATTAGGGTTACCCTACTACAGAAAGAGGTGGATAATACGCGTAAACTGATAAAGGATCATGAAGAAGAATGGGAGAAAACCGGTTGTTCGATTATGTGTGATGGTTGGAAGGACAAGAAAGAAAGGACTTTGATTAATTTTTTAGTGAATAGTCCTAGAGGAAGTTTGTTTCTTGAGTCTGTTGATGCTTTCGAACATTCGAAGACCGGAGACTTGATGTATGACTTGATTAAGAAGACTATCGAGAAGGTCGGGCCGAAGAATGTGGTTCAAGTTGTCACTGACAGTGCCTCAAACAACGTAAAGGCAGGTTAGTATATTTTTAATAAATGTACAATATTATTAGCTACTAGATAGTCTGACATTTAATTTCTTAATTTATTTTTTGCAATTTTATATAATAGACAAGTTATTGGAGCGTGATTTTCCACACTTGTTTTGGACACCATGTGCTGCGCATTGCATTGACTTGATTTTAGAGGACATATTTAAGTTACCTAAGATGAAGTCAACATTTCAAAAGGCTCTTGCTTTGAATGGTTACATATATAATCGCTCAGGTGTTGTAAACTTGTTAAGGAAATTTGCAAGAAGAGAGTTGCTTAGGCCTGGCAAAACGAGATTTGCCACTACCACTATCACTTTGTCAAGGATTCATGAAGAGCAAAATAACTTGAAAAAAATGTTTACATCGGAAGAGTGGGCCAATAGCAAATGGTCAAAGGAACTACAAGGCAAAAGAGTGGCAAAAATAGTATTAATGCCTTTGTTTTGGAACAATGTTGTATATACTTTAAAGGTAGCATGCCCTCTTATTCCGGTACTTAGATTGGTTGATGGTGAGAAAAAACCTCCAATGGGATACATTTATAAGGCAATGGATAAAGCTAAAGATGCTATTGCAAATGCTTTTCAAAGGAACGAGTTGAAGTACAAGGAGGTTTATGAGATCATTGATAGTAGACGGAGTGTTCAACTCCATTGTCCTTTGCCTGCAGCTGGTCATTTCTTGAACCCGGAGTACTATTACTCTACCCCAGACATTGAGAGTGATGAAACAGTTATGACGGGTTTGTATGATTGCATTCAAAGGTTGAACCCTGATATGGCAGTACAAGATGCAATTGACACTGAATTGAGTAAGTATAAGAGAGCGGAGGGTCTACTTGGGAATTCCATGTCAAAGAGGATGAGAGATAGAAAAGCACCAGGTACTAATTTTTGTTTTTGTTTTATAGTGCTCATTCTAATGTATAAATTAATGAATAGTTACTTCACTTATTAGTTATGCAATTTTTATTTATTGAACAGCGGAATGGTGGGCTTCGTACGGATCATCAACGCCTCACTTGCAAAAGTTTGCAATAAAGGTTTTGAGTCTCACTTGTAATGCGTCTGGCTGTGAACGTAACTGGAGCTTTTTTGAGCATGTGAGTCCAAGTTATAATCTAATAATAAAGTTTTATGCTAAAATTCGTATTTATTTCATACTCAATGACTATTAATCAATTTGTGTATTGTACTTTACAGCTTCATAGCAAAAAAAAGGAATAGACTTGAACAATGTCGCTTGAATGATTTGGTGTTTGTGAAATACAATAGAGCGTTAAAGCGACGATACAATTCACGTGACACAATTGATCATATTCTATTGGATAATATCGATGAAAGTAATGAATGGTTGCTTGGGAGGCCGGATGAAGATGCAGACGAAGACGGTGACGTGTTTGAAGGTGACCCTTTAGGTGGCACAGAGCCGAACTACCATTCGAGGTCAACAGCAAGAAGTGTAAAGTCGTCATCAGATAGGACTCCGGCTGCCACATCAAGTAGATCTACTCCTTCAGGTCATCTGGTTGACGAAGAAGACGAAGTCGAGGAGGAATCTCTACCGGACTTGGAGCCTATGATTTCATTTGAAGAAAACGTTGTTGCCTTAGCCCTTAGCGATGATGAGGATGTTGGTGTTATGTTCACTTAGTATTTGGTGATTTGTTATTTTTAGTGGATTTAAGACTTATCTTATGTTGGAAACTTGTTAGATTATGATGCGATGGAATTTGAAACTTTTTCTAGTGTTTGAAAGTTTGTTAATTGTCATGTTTTTTTTTTAACATAATTTATTATTTTTGTGTATTATTATTATTATTTATTTATTTATTTTAATATTGCGCTTCGCTTCGAAAAGGCGCGCGCCTGCGCCTTGCGCCTAGGCTCCAGGGATCTTTTGCGCCTTAGGTGCGCCTGCGCCTTTAACAACACTGGTTTCGACGAAACTTAGGCTTTGATCGCGGAGACCATGTATGTCCTTCTTCTCTAACTCAAGCCCTTTATTTATAGCCAGGATTGTAGGCTTATTTTTGAAAAATTCATGATTTGAGTTTTGACTTTGTAATTAAAGAGATTTTATCCTCCTTTAATTCAATCATGATTTCCTGATTAAATAGGTCCTTATTTTCATTTAATTTAGCAATTCTTTCCTTAAGTTAAAGTTAACTTATTTGAGTTTTATGATAGCAAGACCACACTTGGGTTAGACCAAATTTATTATTCTAATCAACTTTGGTTTTAGCCAATTATTTTATCCGATTTCAGGTCAGCACTTTGAACCCGTCTTTTGCATAATGTTGAATATTTGACCTATCAATAAACTTTTAAATTATTGACTAAGTACAAACTTTCGTTGTCTACAAATTGCCTCAACTTCAAGACTTGGGCGGTACTTTTCCTCGGTCGCGTACCATCACAAGGCTTGAAGTATTCGTTTCATTTTTGCTTCTTTTTTTTGGGTGAAAATTTGCTTGCTTATGCCTACTCGCGCAGCCCCCATGAAATTGGCAACAACCCAAGGCCTACCGTCATAACCGATATGAGTTGATGGAGCTTTAAGGTTTAGTATCTTTGCATTAGCAAGCTCCAAACAACAAGCTACAGTGTCTCATCGGCCACGACATTCCAACCAGAACTATGATGAACAAGCATGTTGATCATGTCGATGTTTTTGATCACCCGTGGCTGTGTAAGCACACACAATTTAGCATTGCATCGATTAAGATTTGTTTGTGTGTGGTCTGTTCGCATTTCGCTTCGCATCGGTTCGTCTGATTGGGCTTACCGAGGAGGGCTTCCCATAAGATCGATCCTGACCCAAGCTTGATGGTTGGCTGCTGATCTCTGTGTCGATGACACAGGCCTGCTGCTTTAATTGCTTAGGGTTTCGTGCCTTCATATAGCGAGTTCCAACCCCCATATATTTTGGACCCTGCCTTCAACAACCAAGTTAGCGACGCCTCAAGGCCGATTGAGCTCCATCGTTAACAGCCACATGCATCCTGGCATCAAAATCGTACACGCACACAAACAAAAATCAAGACTGGTCAACCTGTTTCATTGCCGACAGCCGCGCACCTGACGATTACCTCCACAGCCACGCAATCAAGAAAGTGTTCATTAGGAGGAGGTGTTCCCTACAGTAGCGCAGTGCTCTTCTTAGAGAAGATGTCATCATGTGTTGGTCGTTGACCCATCGCTAGCATCCCCCGTGATCGCCATCGTCGATCAATCTCCGGACGAAGACTTTCTCCCTCTTTTTTTTGGCAACAAGCATAAGTCTTGTGGCACCGACAGTGGTGGTCTGTTGACTGTGGACGGAAGGAGAACGATCCGGCTCCCATTTTGCAGTGAAGATTGTTGAGGAATGGCGGCAGATCCAGTGGTTGTAGATCTAAAGGTTGCTGGATAGAGGAGATCTAGTGACGGCGACGGCGGCAAAAGTTCGCGACTGACCGATGATCGTCTGCTTGTGTTGGTGGAGGCGGCGGTTGAAGCGAAAATGGCCGATGGAGCTTTTGGTGGATGACCATGGGGGCGTGGTCAGTGCACGGTGTTCGACGGCTGATCTGGTGACAAGAGAAAGGACCGGCGTCGACGTCCTTTGCCATGGTTACCGTCGGCTGTTGCCGATGCTGCTGCCAGTGTTCCACCTTGCCGTCTTGCTGGGCCGCCGGCCACAGCTGATCTTCCCTAATGCCTCCGTCGGCGCTTGTTATGATTATTGTCGGCGTTGTCTTGAACCGACATTTATGCTTCTCTTTGCGAGTTTGTTTCTTCTCTTCTTCTGCCCCCGCCCCCACTTTTTCTTTCTTTTTTGTAAATCATGTACATTACATAAGTAATAACATTAACTTTTTTATATGTATATTTTTTTTCCTTTTGTATCTTAGTCGTCTGCATTACATAAGCAAGACGATGACTCCTACCTTTTTTTTTTCTTGCAGATGCTCCGGTGCAAAGTTCTTTGCTATAATGTGCATGTGACCTGACTGCTACGAAGACCCGCTCTATAAATTTTGCTCGATAAATTTGCATTCGGACTATATCCTGTCCTCTGCTGACCGACACTTTTGAGCATGATTGCAGCAAGACTGAATTGACTGGCTCTGAAAAATGTGCTCGACACATCTTGCATGTGGACTTTTCCTCCTATTCGAGTCCTCTGTTGACCGGCAAGGCTTATTGGATTGCTTTGAAGATCCTCTCCACATGACTTACGTTTTGGGCTAGTCCCAATGGCGCAAAGTCCTCTGCTGACCGGTACTTATGACCTGACCAAGACGACTCTGCATTTGACCACATTGAAAGTGTACATGACAAGACATGCAGTTAGGCTTGCCTTTTTTTGCATGCTCTTCAGTTGACCTGCATTTCCGCAAGATGAAGAGAGTTTTGATTCTCATCATATTGGAAGCGCTCTCGACAAGACTTACGATTGGACTTGCCTTCCTTTGCATAGTGACCTGCACTTTCGCAAGTCGTAGCTCGGTAGGATTCGCTGCTGGACTTTCCCCCTTGCTCGGCAGCTGATCTTAACAGCACTTGTGCACTCCTTGTGCTTGGAATGAAAGGCTAATTAGTCTCGAGACTTTACCATAGACTGCCATTTTAATTATTAATTTTTTTCTCAGATTGACTAAACTTAGAGCAAAACTCAAAGCTGCCTATATACCCGTAAGGGATGAAGTCAATAGACGTAGTTCAAGTATGAAGTGAATTTTTTATTTCTTATGCAGTTTTATCTCGTGCAGGCTAGGAGCATTGATATTGCAGTTTAAGCTCGTGCCGAGGAGCTTTGATCATGCAGTCTAAGCTCATGCCGAGGAGCTTTGATCGTGTACTTTAAGCTCGTGATGAGGAGCGTTAAGTTGTATAGGTCCCTAAATACACCTAGAGGGGGGGGGGGGGGGTGAATAGGTGATTTACAACTTTGAGTATAAATTTAAAAATGAGATTACAATGTAATGACATATATAATGATAGCAAATTTAACACAGAGATTTATACTGGTTCTGCCCTACCAGCCTACGTCCAGTCCTCGAGCACTCCACACAAGGGAGACCTACTCGAGCCTTTCACTAAACCAGCTAGCTTTGGGTGCTAGCACAAACCACAGTACAATTTCCGAAACCCTTCCAAGGTTTCCAACTGATTACAAATGAAAAGAGATTTACATTTTGAATACAATAAACAAGCTCCTTCTTGAGCAGATGTACAATGAAAATTTAAGGCTAAGCCTTCTTAGGTGGGAAGATTTATATTCTTTCAAGAACCAAACCAAGAAGTTTACAAATAACTTTCTCAAAAGTAAACTCACTCAATAAAGAATAGATGAGAATGAGAGATTTAGATGAGAGAGTTATTGAAGAGTAAAAAAGTTCGCGCGAGTAAAAGTGGTAAATGCTTTCACAGATCCCCTATTTATACAAATAAGAGATAGAGAGCCGTTAAGAAGGGAAAGCCAAACAGGAAGGATTCGACTAAAACATTTTGACTTCGACTAAAAGTCTTGGCTTCGACTGAAAGTCTTAGCTTCAACTAAAAGTCTTGGCTTCAACTGAAAGTCTTAGCTTCGACTGAAAGTTTTTGCCTTCGACTAAAAAACTTTGCTTCGACTGAAAGTTTTTGCCTTCGACTGAAAAACTTTGCTTCGACTGAAAGTCACAGCTTCGACTGAAAGAAAAGATTTCAAGTTTGAGTCGATTAAAAATAGTTTGCCTTCGACTGAAAGTCTTTGCTTCGACTGAAAGTCACAACTTTGACTGAAAGAAAAGATTTCAAGTTTGAGTCGACTAAAAATAATTTGCCTTCGACTGAAAGAGACGGTTTTGGTTCTTTACTAAAATTTCTGTCAGATCTTTTAAGAAGGGCTTAGAAAAATGCTAACAAGGAGAAACTTCAGATTCTTGCATCTTCAACGTAGTCCAAGTCTTTAAATCCCGAGTTCGAGTCCAAGTCCAAGTTTAGGCTTTGTCCATGTCAAGGTCTTGTCTTTGTATATGATTAAGATAAAGTCTGAAATATTTATCTTAAAAATGTTGTCAGATTGATGTTAGAAATAACGATACTGGAATCATCAAAATCAATAAGTCAACAAGTTGATCTTGCAGTTTAAGCTCGTGCCGAGGAGCATTAAGTTGATCTTGCAGTTTAAGCTCGTGCTGAGGAGTTTTGATCTTGGTCTTCACTTCGAGCATCGGGCTTGATTGATTGCGACAGCCTCAATCCTGGTGACATTAATGGGCTAAGTTATCGACCATAATCACATTTAAAATCTTGTGCTAAATACAGAGCGACTACATTCTCATACTCATACATCATTAATAAACGCTCCAAAATGCGCCCTTACAAAAAAAATTTCTTACAAACATACATCTTATTGCAACGGAAGACTTTCAAGTCTCTAAACAACATGAATGGTTATAACCTAATATACGACAATAGTCGTGTAATTCTTATCAACCTATCTCGCAACTCAATCTTTATCTCCCAATTTCTAGCTTGTCTTACCTCACACAACTGATCCCCTGCTCAACTTTTCTATCTTGTTTCCTTTTCCTTTCTAAAGGGTTTTCCTTTATCAACCTTATAGCCTACACCACACAACATAAGGAATGAGCGCAAATTGCCTAGTAAAGACAACAGGAGGAGTATTGTGTACAAATGATTCAAGAGACTCGAAGGAATAATAATCATCTCAACAATAACAATGAATCAAGAGTATACAATAAATTTCAGCATCAACATAAATTGTCAAACAATAATTTTTCTTTTGTTAGACTGAGTGGCTTTAAGGCCCAACAGAACAGCATTATTGCAACCTCCTAATGGAAAAGATTGATGGACCCACAGACTGAATGACCGACTATGCAAGTGAACATTAAAACAGGAAATTGAAAGATACACATCAACGAAATACAAGTCATTAAAATCATTAACATCAGAAGAAAATCAAATGCAATGCAACTCAGACACGACAGACTAGACTCGACCAGACACGACAGACTAGACTCGACCAGACACGACAGACCCGACTCACGGGCCTTACATCCTCTTTGCCAGTGATCATAATTCACAGGCCATCCTCCTCATTTTGATGTCCCACTATACGGGATGTTCATCTCAGTTTCAAATAATCAAAAAAGACGGTGTCATCAAGAAAGGAACTCACAAAGAGTGTTTGTTCCTAACTGCGTTACAGCTGAAACAACAAGGCTTCATCAACGGGACGGACCAAAGGAAAATTATTCCACCTTATGTCCTCAACAGTACAATCCAAACAAGAGATAACGGATTAGAAAAAATCAACCGGTGTTCACACATAACCACAGGGATTCAACATAAACATCAACAACGGGCGAACAAGGGAGAAATTGCCACAAGCCCTCAACAACTTTCTTAAGGAGGAGAAATGTCAATTACCGATAAGTGCCAACATTTCACAATGACAACACATCAATCTCTACAACATCATCATTAACGACAAGACGGACTCAGGAGAAATTTAACCGCAGGCCTTCAACGGTGTTCTCAACTAGGAGAAAAGTTGGCTATCAAGAATTGCCGACATCTCACAACAACCACACATCAACCCTTACGCAATATCATCATCAACTTTAGGTATGCTAATTGAATCGAATCATAGCATACTAGGACACGAATTATTCTTACCAAACTTCATCAACGGGGCAGATTAAAGGAAAATTATTCTACCTTAAGTCCTCAACAACGTAATTCTAAATGAACAAATGCTGGTCATAATAACTACCGGTGTCAAATCATAACCACAATAGTCTAACAAAACATCATCAACATGACATGCTAATCGAAACAATAAATTAGCAAAATAGAACCACATTGCCCTTACCTCATTGGCTTATAACCAAAGTAACAAGCAATCTCTGATCGCAACGAGCTACATCACCTAGTCAAATAATACTCTGCTCATTAGACATCATTTAACATATACGCATTCCTTATTCTACCCCTTCCCATTTAATAGTTCATAGCGTCTTACAACAGCTAGTTAACCCAATTCGATAACCGAATCCTTAACTAGCCTTATCGACGCATTAGCAATAGCTACTATCTCATTATTTCAACGTATTAACACCATTCTTCACTTCCCACTACTCTGAAAGCTGAATTACGAGTGTTCTAAAAAATTTAGCGCTAACATGACAAATTATCAAAATACCCCCAACTTTTTAATTTTATCAAAACACCCCCTAGTGGCCATCGCCCCAATAAACATCTTAAAACTATTTTAAAATAACTTTTCAGGTGTCTTATACCCTTTCCTGAACTAAAAAGTCATTCAAAAAGTTTATGAAAAAAATTATCAAAATATTCCCTGAAGGTTCACTACCACCTCAACACCCTATAGCTGATTCAAAACAACATTTTAGGTATTTTACAACCCTTCCCGGACTAACAAGTCTTTTGGAAATTTTTATTAGAAATGTTACCAAAATACCCCTCTGGTTGGCAAATTACCAAAATTCCCCCTGAGGGTTTTCCGACACCAGAAAATCTAAAAAATACTTTAGAATGCTATTTTACGCATCTTGAAAATTATTTTTAAGCTAAAAAGCATTTGAAAAAAAATCGTCCAAAAATCCAGAACTGGTGTTTCTAGATCGAGCGCTTAAAAGTTTGTTCAGCCAAAACTAGTTAACGACTTTGGAATGACCCAAAATCTTGAGAAATGAAACTTTTCAGCATCCTAGGATTCTCATAAAATTTTGCGCGAAACCGCGCTAGTTTGATATTTTAAATTCCACTAGAAAGTTTCAAAATTTCAACATCGGTTAACCCTTTTCCTGCCCTCAAAAAAATCTGAAATGTTTCTATGACATGCGTCTCCTAAAAATAGCTTTGGTGTCTTCTTTGTACTTTGACTAAATCTGACCCAAACTATTTTTAAAATTTTTAATTAGAACTTCTTTATTAAAGTTTTACCTTTAGCGACGATTATAAGTTACTATTTAGATTCCAACACACACTATCCCACCTTGAACACACACACAACTCTTCTTCTTCATTGAACCAGCCGTGTACGTGGGTACGTTTACCCCATAATCACGCATGAAATCTCCAGTTTTACACACTTAATCACTTAATTGTATTACCATTACACCTTAATGCCTTAAATCCATTCGGTTTACACAATTACTCCCAATTACACACCCACAATTCGAATTAAACCACCATGGATAAAGAACACACACTAAAACACACACCCGCACACACTGAAATCATGCCCAATTTGAAACCCCAATTCATTTTCTCTTTCCTTGTTGGTTTAGGGTCTTACATCCACGATTCCAACAGGAATCCATTGCAAATTCTTCCATCCCAATCACATACCAAGATATATATGTATATATGGACACGCGCGCACGCACACACACACACATATGTCATATACTCAATTGAATTCAACCATTTTTCACAATTTTGGGTTCAAAATCATACCCTGTTAGGGTTCAGATTCAACCTTTTTTCTTTCCTTCTCCTCATTCTTCTTCCTCCATTTCCCCCCCCCCCCCTTTTTCTTCTCTTTTTCCTTCCTTCCTGCGACTGCTACTGTGCGTATTCTTCAGCTGAGTTCTTGATTTATCTTTACTTCTATTTTGCACCCCAATTTCTTTTTTATATTTTATTTCCATCCAATCTTATCCACCCTTATATTCTAAGATTTCTATTAATGACTCAGCTCATTACAACCAAGAGGTGGCCATCGTGCATGGCCTATTTTCCTCAGGTTATGACACATTTTGTAAAGTTTTAAATTTTGCACTTTGACCCCTCAAGTTTCTAAAATTACAATTTGACCCCTCGTCTTTGAAAAATTATAATTTGACCCCAAAATCACTTTAGCCCCCTACACCTCACTATCATCGACATGATGCCACTTAACAAAAATATGCATCCCGTTCACCATATATTTTTAAAATTACATTTTTACTCGTTAACTTTTTAAAATTACATTTTAACCCCGAAGGCCACACTAACGCCTATTTAGCTCCCTAACACTTAATTATCAGCAACATATTACTACTTAATAAAAATAACACCCCTTAATTAATCAAACTCAAGGTTAGATTAATTTTTGGTATTTTCGGGGTATTACATTGATGAAGACGACTTGCAGCTAAATGAAGGGCTTCAGAGCTTGATCTTCAGCTAGATGATACAAATTTGACCTTCAAATTTGTGCTTGAAGCTTGATCAGATTAAGACGACTTACAGCTAGTTGAAGGGCTTCAGAGCTTGATCTCCAACCAGACAATACAACTTTGACCTTTAAATCTGGGCTTGAATCTTGATCAGATAAAGACGACTTGCTGCTAGTTGAAGGGCTTCAGAGCTTGTTCTCCAACCAGAGGATATAACTTTGACCTTCGAGTCTGGGCTTGAAGCCTAATCGGATGAAGACGACTCTCAGCTATTTGAAAGGCTTCGGAGCTTGTTCTCCAACCACTCTATACAACCTACAACTTTGAATCCAGGCTTGAAGCTTGATCAATAACTTGACTTTGATTTTTTTTTACACCCAAGGGTTATATAGCTTGATCTTGGATATGATTTTAGTGCATCCCTTGTGAAGGCTAGACCTTCTTACATTTCGAAGGGCTTCAAAGGGAAGTTGAGCCTTTTGTAAGACCTTCCAAGCTTTCGATACCCCCAGCACGGAGGCCTTAGGCGATCTGTTCTCTTGCTCCTGACAAGAAGGTGAAGAGACTATATTATTTAAAGATGATGGAAGCATAGTTGACTCTTCTACCTCCTCGTCATGTATTTTGATTTTCTTTTTTTTGGACACGCCCATAATCACCTCCTTGAGCGTAAAGCATTCTTTGGTCGAATGACTGATGAGTTGGTGGTACTTGCAGTATCTCAGCTCGTTAACTTGCCCCGCCTCTTCTGCGCCTTTCATCTTAGGGAGATTAATAAGTTTATGTTCGAGTAGGAAGTCTAGTATGTCGAGGACTTCTGAATCTGAAAAGGGATAGACTTTTTGTTCTAACTCTTTAAACTTTGGCCATGGAGTTTCTCTTCTTAGAGGTTGATCTTTCTTTTTGCCTTTTTTCTCCTTTTTATGTTTGTTGGAAATCTTTAGTGGAGTTGCAGTGACAACTATCGAATCTTCTATTGTTGCTTTTGGACCATACCTCCATTTTGCTTCTTTGGTTTCTTCACGGGAGTCACAGGCTGGTGGGTGATTTCCACTATGACTCGCTATGGTGATCTCCATGTTGTGGCCTCGTGTTGCCAGCTCCTTAAAGGTACATGGCTTATTACCTAGGAGAATATACAACAACCCCCAATGCATGCCTTGCATACATATTTCCATAGCAGAGGCTTCATATAGTCTTTTTTTACAATCCAACTCGCCACCTGTTGATGTAATCTACTACATGCTCTTCTTTCCTTGCTTGGTGTTTGTAAGTTCCATCATGCTTATAGAATGGTGGGTGCTAAACAATTTTGGAACTCATGCTTACTTTCTTCCCAATAGTCTATTGACTCAGGCTCCAAGTCAGTATACCAATCAAAGGCATTCCATTTTAGAGATCGGGCGAACTGCTTCATGAGGAGGTCCCTTCCATTCAAGTATTGTTACAAGTCTTGATGAAATGGGTGATGTGCTGCCTTGGATTTCCCTTCCGACCAAACTGTAAGAATTTTGGCAATGGGCACCCGACTGACATCTTCATGTTGTTGATTCACTTTGTATAGGGCTTCGAGTACATGAGAGTGTCGCGAGAGGGTCCTCCTTATTAAGCCCTGATTGTGTTTGCTATCATGTCTTGTAGCTGCTGGTTAGATAGGGAAGCGACAAAGATGGACTTGCTCTCTTTATTGTTATATCCACCAAAGGTGGATGCATCTGGATGTTTGTTGGTTTCATCTTGCTTAAGAGCTTCGTTTACGTCACCTACGTCACCCAACTTTGATTCTTCACTCTTCTTTGATTCCAACTTGTTCATAAAGTTTTCAATCTGAAGATATTTTTCCTCTACTGTCTTTTTCAGTTTATCATTGCACAAGACATAGCGATTAGCTGCTCGTCAAGTGAAATAATGCTCAAAAGTATTTGACTCAGCGATATGGCCTTGTGAGAAGGTTATAAGCTTCTTAGAAACCAAACTACCATCTTTTTCCTTGGAAATTCCAAATTGGCAACCTTTCTACATTGAGTCACTGGTGTGGGAGATGGATTCGGCGATAGTGCGCTCGCCTTGACTTTGACATTGCAATGTTTGTAGCAGACGTGGAAATCTTTTGGTTGGCTTGAATGTACTGCAAATTCTTTGACGCCACTGGTTCATAAGGGAGGCTTTAATTATCTTCTTTTGGAGAAAGAGATGAGAGGCAGAGCGGGTCCCACCGGGCGTGCCAGAAATTTGTACACACAAATTTTATGTCTAAAGCTGAGAGACAAGAAACAATGCACAAAATTAAATATAATGATTTTAAGTAACGAGGTTACACAACTTTGTGATTAATCTGCAATAAATATAAATCCTCTGATTTGGTCACGATCTAAGGGCTAAAATAGCTTGATCTTGAAACGTGGATTTCAGCTTCTTCAATCTTCACAATTGAAAGATCGTCAAAGCGGCGCTTGCTTGTGGGCATCGAAGCTTTATCCTAAACAAGTGTGGCAATCCTTGACTTTGTAAAATCACTGATGTTGAAAGAAAATTCCTCTTTGATTTGAAAGGAAAGAGAAACCGATCTTCGTGACTTGAAAGTGCTCGATTGAAGAATGACACCGCGTTAGTGCGTATTGTTTTTCAAATGAATCACAACCTGGGAGACGATAGCGTTTCGGCAGAGCTTAGGTTTTGATCGCGGAGACCCTGTCCATCTTTCTTCTTTACCTTAAGCCATTTATTTATAGGCAGGGTGGTAGGCTTATTTTTTGAAAACCCATGGTTTGAGCTTTGACTTTGTAATTAAAAAGATTTTGTCACCCTTTAATTCAATCATGATTTCTTGATTAAATAGATCCTTATTTCCATTTAATTTAGAGATTCTTTCCTTAAATCAAAGTTGACTTATTTGAGTTTTATGGTAGCAAGACCATACTTGGGCTGGACCAAATAATTTTATTTGGACTAGTTATTCTAATCAACTTTGGTTTAAGCCAATTATTTTATCTGATTCCAAGTCAGCACTTCGAACCCATATTTTACGCAATGTTGAATATTTGACCGGTTGATAAACTTTTAAATGATTGACTAAGTACAAATTTTCGTTGTCTACAACCCTTATTAAAGGAATCATCTATCACATCATTGATGAGAAAGCCTTTTGTCCCTTTCAGAAACTCAAGAGGAGAACGAGGTTATATGGTGGATCATCATTGGCTACACTCAGCACTCACTTTTACATGAAACTGCTTCCCCCTTATTTTTTAGTACAATTAAGACTCATCATTACTATTACTATAAGAAGATCCTTAACTCTGTTAAAATTTGACTATTTTTTGTGATCTTTTCACCCACATCTTTGATAGGACAGATAACAAACCAATGAGTCTTTTGAATATGTATCTGCTCCAATGCTACTCCTAGCTGCAACTACACAATAAAAATTGAACAGATCTTTATTTAAGTCCCCCTTTCTACATACCTATCATCATAGGCATACCTGCGGATGAACATTTTCTAAAATAGTTGCTTGGCAATCTGCTGTGTTTCCAAGTATCAATGACATTGGCTTGATAATTTTAGTGTGGCATCAAAACAGTTCTGTTGTTTATGCCCTTAAACATTACTTATATTCAATTGTTTTGTTGGCGATTTTAATGGCTGAAATAACTTAAATTGTACCAGTGAATGACTTCTCCAATTTTCACTTTTTGCAAAATAAGATGTAGACCTAGATTATCCAATCATAGGGTTAACAGATAAGTTACCGAGTGTGAATGTCATTATTGTTAATGGGTTGTTGAACATAGACTAAAAAAGAAAAAGAACGAGAAAGAATAAAAGTGGAAACATGGAATGGTAGATAATCTTAGAACTTAAGTATTAAAAAAGCTAGCTCATTTTATTAAAATTTAAAAAGGAAAAAAATATTAATTATCAAGAGATGGAAGGAGTAATCTTGTATTGTGTTGACATATAAAATAAGATCTTGGAATAAGATAGGATACATTTTTCAAATTTATGATTAAGGTAAATTGGTGCAGCATGACATATCTTTTACGGTATTTATGAGAGTGATCCTAGGTCGTTCATCTCTTTACAAAAATTATTAAAAAAAATAAAAAATAGAAACAATTTAAGTAATGGAGCTCTAGTATTGAGTCTAGGGTTGAGGCCCATAATCCTATCCACAACATTTCTTTTTTATGCTATTAAGGTTTGAGACTATTGTTTGCATTGTGGGTTTTACTCACTTTGAGGAGTCCAATTCAACTCAATTTTTAAATGAGTTTCACACCGTAATTTGGTTAGGAACAAATAGATTTGTGTTTGTCTATTGGAGTAGATGATCATAGTATATTTACAAGTTTAAAACAAATGAGGAGTGAATAAGAAAATTGAAGTTGAAGTTAGTGGTTCAACTTGAAGGGAAAAAAAGAATCTCACATAGAAGAGATAAAATAATTATTCTCTCGTTATAAGATCTAGCCTTGAGCTAAGGGATGAGCCCCTTGGAGGTACCCAAATTTTGTAAGAAATGAGGACCTAGGTTGACCTAAGATCCATAACATACTCGCGTCGCTTGCCCGTCCTGTCCCGTCCCAACATTGGTGCATCAGCCTTTATTCTTTTTTAGACGAAAATATTTTAAATAAATAAAATTTATTTATTTAAATAATTTCTTTTTCTGAAAAATTGTACCCTTTGTCAACAGTTGCACCTTCAGTGCAGAGTTGCACCCCTTGTTTTTTCATTGTATATATAGTATCCCAGGCTTCTGAAAATGCATAGATTTTTTTTTCCACTCTCGAAATTTTGTCCGTTTTTCCTACCTCTCAAAAAGAAAGGGTTCTGCATTGTTTTGGTTCATCGGGTCTGTAAATCTGGAGTGCTCCTATTTTCTGATGGTATTGTCGTTGTATCTTTGGAGACTTTAGTCAAGAGACCGTTAGTACCATTGCAAAATGAATAAAATCTTACGGACAGTGAACCAAATTCACGCCTCGGTTCTCCATTTGCTGTTATGCATTTCTGTTGTGAGTCACATATAGTCTAGTTTCTAATTTTGTTGGTTCTTAATTTTAAAAACATTATAATTCTATTTGCTCGATTTACTATACTACATTTCAGTAATTTTCGCACTTGTTTTTTTTTTTTGCACAAATATACACAAAGCAATATTTTTCCCGACAACTACTCATATGAAGTTAGTTAATAGCCATTTAATCTCTGGCCCTTTGGTGAATACTATATATTAGTAGCATGAGCATCATGTCTATTTTAGCAATTACCAACAGAATGTAGCAAGAAAATGATAATTCAATATGTTGGAAAAACAAGGCAGTATGGAGAAAACTGAATTGAAAAATGTCTGAGTCGAATGCGTTGCACTCTTTCTTTAAAATATTATTTGCTCCCTTATAATCTACTTAGGGTAGTAGCAAATCTGTCTTCTAAGATAAAACAGGCGAACTCTATTGATTACAGCGTATTGCAATCAATAGACAAAAATTTGAGAGAGAGCAAGAGAGAAATTCGAAGTGAGAAATGATCTAACCATCAGCCCTATTTATAGATACCAAAATGTGACTTGAATAGGTGCAAATAGTTGTGACAGTTAAGTGATTCTGCAGATAACACTTAACAGTCACAGTCTGTAGACACAGTGAAGAGGTGCAACATTTGAACTAAAAGGCACCATAAATAGGTACCATTTCGAATTTAAATAGATTAGAAATCTGTTTAACTTTGCCAACAGTCACACTGTTTTAGTTCAAAATTACAGCTCACAGGATGAATTTGTTACAAAAAGTTAAGGCTGGGCTCGGGGCGAGGGGCTCCTAGCGATGATGCGCACGTGCGAAGTGCAAAGTGCACCTAAAAGTGCCATTAGCGCCTTTATGCCGTCGCAGCACTGCACATGTGCGAGTGCATGGCCATACATACCATGTGTTTCTAAAACAATATGGTATGTCATTTGGCCATTTAAATACCCTTAACATTTCTATTTCCTAAGCCATGTGGGAACCCATATTAAGACCCTTTTTAACCTTATTAAATACCAATCTTTGAGAGTTAATATCTCTCAAACCAATCAATCAATTTGATTGATTCTTTTTGCAAATTATTCCCTGTAGTACAAAGTTTAATAAGGTAGGAATCAATGGTGAAGATTTTCCAACAATTTCCTCTTATTTTCCAAAATTAGATTTTATCACATTCGTAATTTAGAAATGTACCTCCATCTATTCTTTGGTAGGTCCTACTAAGATAAAGATGTCTTTCGACTTGAACCTTTACCAAATAGCAATGAAGTCAACCCAAATTCTGAGTAGCCTTAGCCTTGAACTAAGAATCCTCGATGATTGATCATCACTACTATATGTAGAACTTCCCAACCAAATTTTCAAATACCTGCACATTTATGGCCTTGTGCTACATCTTAGGATTTTCATAAGTGCCATAGAGATTAGCTCGAATCTCGTAGAAGCGGCCCCACTTCCCGCACTTATATAGGTAAATCTACTAAGGTGCACTTGTATGACCTGCACCCTTCTTTAAGGACATAGATTTATTAAGGAAATAACTCCCACCCTCCTCTTGTTCTCCATACAAGTATGCACTGCCTTGAGATGGCATGAAGATCAAAATCTTCCTCTTTTAGTGCATCTTTGGTTATAAGTACAACGTGTTTTTCCATTAAACTAGAAGACTAGACGTTACTCTAGTATCTAGTTGGTTTCCACGTGCATGTTACCTTTCTTATTTTATGAGCTTTAAACCTATCTCCCTGGAAGTCTGCCATATTATATCCCTACTTAGGCTTTTTGTAAAGGAATCCACCAAATTACCTTTAGGCTTCACATAACTAATAGTAACAACTCCTTTGCTTAGTTGTTCTCTCACATAACTATGTCTAAGACTTATATGTCTAGACTTCCCATTGTAAATCTTACTATATGCCCGCGCTAATGCTGCCTCATTATCGCAGAATATAGAAACGGCAGGCATTGGCCTACGTCATAGAGGAATCTCTATCAACAGGTCTATTAGTCATTCTGCCTCCTTGTCCGCCATTGCCAAAGTAATAAACTTGGACTCCATGGTCGAATGTGAAATCAAAGTTTGCTTCTTGGAACCCCAAGAAAAAGTACTTCACCTATGGTAAATATCTAACCACTTGTGGACTTTGTTTTATCTGAGTTCGTGATCCAGTTTGCATCTATGTACCCTTCCAAAATGGCAGGAAATTCCTTATATGTTTATACATAGTCCATTGCGCCCTTAAGGTACTTAAGTACTCTAAACACCGCATTCCAATGGACTTGCCTGGGGTTATGAGTAAACCTACTCAAAACACTGACCGCAAAGGCTATATCTAATCGAGTACATTGCATGATATACATCAAGCTGCCAATCACACTAGAATACTTTATCTAAGAAACACATTTCCCTTCATTTGCCCTAAACTTAATAGAAGGGTCATATGGGGTAGTAACCCCGGCACAATTCTTGTGATTAAATTTCCTTAAAATTTTCTCAATATAATGAGAATGTGACAAAGAAATAGAATCCGAGGATCTAATTATTTTCATTCCCAAAATTACATTGGATTCCCCCATATCCTTCATATCAAAAGTTGAAGATATAAATGATTTGATAGTAGCAAAGATTAACATATCATCCATATACAAACATATTATCACACCATGTCTTTTATCAAACTTAGAATAAATACATTTATCACATTCGTTTATTCTAAATCCATGAGCAAGAACGACTTGGTCAAATAGTTCATGCCACTGCTTAGGAGCTTGTTTTAAGTCATACAAAGATTTGATAAGCTTACAAAACTTTGTTTCTTGGCCCTTTAGTACAAAACCTTCCAGTTGTTCCATGTACACCTCCTCGTCTAAAATACCATTTAGAAAAGTAGTCTTGACGTCCATTTGGTATAAAACTAGTTTGTTAATAGATAATAAAGCAAACAATAATCTTATAGTGCTAAGTCTAGCTACCGGAGCATAGGTGTCGAAATAGTCAATCCCTTCCTTTTGTTTAAAACCCTTGGCTACAAGTCTTGCTTTATACTTATCTACGTATATGTCTGGCTTAAGCTTTCACTTAAAGATCCATTTGTAGCCTATTGGTTTAAACCCTGGTGGTAAATTAGTCAAGACCCAAGTTTGGTTTGATATTATCAATTTCATTTCATCATTTATAGCTCTTACGATAGGGCATAATCTCAAAGTCATGGCTTCTCCATATGTAAGAGGGTCATGTTCTACGTCATACATATGAGAGTAATCACCTTCATTTCTACCTCCCTCAACTATAAATTCGTAGAAATCTGGACCATAGGTTTTTTCAATCCTTGCTCTCTTACTTCTTCTTAGTTCACCTCCTTCTCCCATTTTCGGAGTAGGGTGAACTTGATCATCATTGACGATGTCTTCACTTTTTTTATTTTTAGAGAAGGAATTCTCAAAGACTTCGGTATCTCTATATTCCAAAATAATATTTTGGCTAACAGATTCCGTTGATTCCATGGTTAAGAATCTATACGCTTTGCTATGTTGAGCATAGCCTATGAAAACACATTCAATTGCCTTTTCCCCCAATTTGGGTCTTTTCGGATCAGTTAGCCTTACTAACGCCCTACACCCCCACACCTTGAAGTGTCCAAGAGAAGGTTTTCTCTTCTTCCATAACTCATAGGGTGTAACATTAAAAACTTTGTGGGGAATACGATTAAGTATATATGTAGAAGTCATGAGAGCTTCCCCCCACAAATTCTTAGGCAAATCAGAAATAAGTAATAAGGTATTAACCAATTTTTGCAAGGTCCTATTTTTTCTCTCAGCTACACCATTTTGTTGTAGACTATAAGAAGCTGTAACTTGGTATATGATATCCCAAGTTTCAAATAAATCATCAAAGGAAAGATATTCACCTCCCATATCTTGCCGTAAAATTTTAATCTTACGATCTAATTGATTTTCTACTTCCGCTTTATAAATTTTAAATTTATCCAAACTTTCAACCTTAGTCCTAAGAAGATATGTGTAAGTATAAAGCGAACAATTATCTATTAATATAATGAAATATCTTTTACCACCATTTGTTAAGTGACCCTCCATCTCACATAAGTCCGAATGTACTAATTCTAACAATTGTGTTTTCCTCTCAACCCCTTTAAAGGGTTTTCTGGCGATTATAGACTTTTTGCAAACTGAATATTTCTCTAAACGAGGTGAAGTATTTTGAGGTATTAAACCGAAGTTCATCATACTTCTAATGTGTTTATAATTGACATGACCTAGTCTAGAATGCCATAAATTAAAAGGAACAACAAGATAAGCAAATTTAGTATCTTTATTAGCAATAATAAGCTTGTACAATCTATTGATTACATATCCCTTGCCAACATAAATCCCTCCCTTAATCACAATAACACTATCTGACTCAAAAAGAATATTAAGACCAAACTGATTAAGCAAGCTAACAGATATAAGATTCTTCCTAACATCGGGAACGAAGAGCACATCCTTTAAGGTCAGCTTCTTGCCGGAGGAGAGATTGAGTACCATAACCCTTTGCCCATGACCTTAGCCGTAGAGATGATGTCCCTCCACAACTGGCTCGAGGTCCTTGAACAGATTTCTGTTCATAGCAATGTGTTTGGTTGCACCGAAGTCCACCCACCACTCATTATCTTCCCTTTCATGTTGGCTTCGGAATCCACTGCAACGAAATCCTCGTTGTCAACCACCTTGGCATGGTCTTTTTTCTGCCTCTTAGCCACTCGGCAATTCTTCTTGAAGTGCCCAATATTTCCACACTTCCAACAAGCCTTCTTAGGCTTGTCTTGCCAGTTGGTAGAAGCAGAAGCTTGACCCTCAAGCTTACGCTTAGAGCCACTGAAGGAGCCATGATCCACAACAAGAGCTTTGGAGGACTTATTGTCTTCCAACTCAAGTCTATCCAAGTTTCGAGAATTCTGTTCAACTTGGATATACTCGACCAACTCTTGCATGGTCATGGAATCCTTCTTTTATTTCAACTCCTTACGACATTCTTTCCAAGCTAACGATAATTTAGAAATTATAGTTGACACTTGAAAACACTCCTTAAGAAAGTGGCCCTCCGAAATAATCAAATTCATAATCATTTGTAATTCATGAATCTGGGTAATAACAAACTTTCTATCTACCATGCAAAAGTCAAATAACTTACTAATTAGGAATTTTTTATTCCCGTCGTACTTTGTCTTGTACTTGCTGTTGAGATCAGCCCATAGTTCCTTTACGGTGCTATTTGCGTACTTGATCTTGTACACGTTATAGAGTGTGTCGGACAGCCTTCCCAAAATGTAGCCCTTGTAGTGTCATCCTCCTCCCACTTTTATTTTTGCTTCATGGCAGTTTGCTCTATTGTTTCATCTACAACTTCATACACGATAGGCTTTGGAATAGTGAGGACGTAGGCAATCTTCAACGTAACAAGAAGGAAGTATATCTTGCTCTTCCATCGCCTAAGGAACGAGCCATCGAACTTAGCCAGCTTGGAGATGTTGTTGATCACAGGCATCCTTGCAGTAGTCTCCATCGTAGCCAAAATACTGTTTAAGATTGTTGGAAAAATAAGGCAGTATGGAGAAAATTGAACTGAAAAATACCTGAGTCGAATGCGTTGCAATCTTTCCTTAAGACAGTATTTGCTCCCTTATAACCTACTTAGGGTAATAGCAAATTTGTCTCACAAGATAAAAGATGCGAACTCTGTTGATCACAATAAATTGTAATCAACAGATAGAAATTTGAGAGAAAGCAAGAGAGAAATTCGAAGTGAGAAATGATCTGACCATCAACCCTATTTATAAACACCAAAAGATACCTTGAACAAGTGCAAATAATTGTGACGTTTAAATGATTCTGCAGATATCACTTAACAGTCACAATCTATAGACACAGTGAAGATGTGCATCGTTTGAAGTAAAAGACACCATAGTACCATTTCGAATTTAAACAGATTAAAAATCTATTTAATTTCGCCAACAGTCACACTGTTTCAGTTCAAAATTACAGCTCACAGGATGAATTCGTCGCAAAAAGTTAAGGCTGAGCTCAGGACGAGGGCTCCTAACGACGATGCACACGTGTGAAGTGCAAAGTACGCCTAAAAGTGCCTTTATGCCGCCCCTGCCGTCGCAGGTGCTGGAGCGTGGCATGCGTTGCACCACACATGTGCGAGAGCATAACCATGCATAACATGTATTTTTAAAACAATATGATATATTACATGACCATTTAAATACCTTTAACCTTTCTATTTTCCAGGCTACGTGAAAACCCACGTCTAGACCCTTTTCAACCTTATTAAATACCGATCTTTGAAAGTAAATATCTTTCAAACCAATCAATCAAATTGATTGATTCTTTTTGTAAATTATTCTTTGTAGTACAAAGTTTTATGAGGTAGGAATCAATTGTGAAAAATTCCCAACACAACATATCACTAGCCCAACAGTAATGAGGCAGTCTTTTGAACCAACACGTGACCACCAAAGCACGGAGCATGAAAAGAAATCCAAGAATTTTGACCCAAATCATTGAAAAATAGCGGCCCAATCAGACACTTCCTTTTCCTTGAAAGTAGTTAGAAATTACAGTAGTATTTTGTCGCTCATAAGCTGTTATTAAGCACACGAGTTTGGTGTTTCAAAACTCTATACTTGTTTACCCATGAGTGCCTTATTTTCCTTGAAAGAAGCTGATCTAATTATGGGGGTAGCTTCGATGACCAGCTTTGCTTATTTTGGGTTGTATCCAACTACTTTTCCAAGGTAGTTTCCTTGTTTGAGCTCTTGCTAAAGTCGCCGGAGAAATCTTATCTCGTGATTACGGCTTTTGATAGATCAAAGGTGCCTGAAACGTACATGTAATAAGCACGTTAATTAGGATAAAAAGGAATTCATGTAAGATAATTGCAAAAAGCTCAATTACATGCTTGCTTTCACAATTGAAAGTAGTCTAGATTACATCATAGCAACTTATGATAGTTATCATGACCAATTTCTTTTTCATAATTTGGAAGATGTATTTTAGACAGTTGTTACCCTTCCAATGTCCAAGTACCCCATGATCTTTGTCCTTCTTTATAAAACTATTCACTCTTTTGCGATCTCATTTTGAAATGACTAAATCCTTACCTTCTTATTATGCTCGTGTCCACTTTATAAACCCTCAGCACGAGCTTCTAGAGTTGAAAAATCGAATGAGAATCGGTAATCATTGACCCTCTCCATGCCTACGAACATCCAACTAAAGAACACATTGATAGTTAATTGCATCAAGGTAAGCATGAGATGTAGAAAATAACATGAAACTACTGTGTTAAAAATGAAAATTAGCATACCAAGTTATCAAAAATTGAGCAGACTGAGGCGCAAGATGTACTGTCCTTAAGAGTAGTTTCGCCTCCTCAGAGATTTTATCTCGATGCTGAAGGTCTCAGACGACTATCCTCTAGGATTCAACAGTCTCCTCTTAACCAACGAGCACTTGAACAGCGAAGGCTACAGGAACATCCTTATGCTTGCTTTTATCACCAAAAATTATACAGAACAGAAATTTTCAGAGAAAGAGAGAGGGAGATGGAGAGGATTCTGAATCATTTGTGTATAAAATGAGAAAAGACGTCGTCCTTTTATAGTGAAGAAATGAGCAAAAGTAGACCGTGTGAACAGTTAAATTGGCTAGTTAATTTTGGTAGACAGTGCTTTTGGGTCTCCATGCATATTGCCAATTTCATATGTGAAAGAGGTAGAATGTTGCTTGACAGATTTCTCTCTCCTTCACCCTCTTTTAATGCCTTCGAAGTACTAGGTATCCGAGTACCTTCTTCTTCTTGCCCTAGACCCTAATTGCACTACCATCTTTCTTCTACTTGTGTGATCGACAGGACCTTAATTTACTCGACATAACTAGGATTTGTGACGTCGACGAGGACCATAAGTAGGTTTAATATGGAACTTTTACTCCACTAGGGAAATTTTCCAGTGAGGAGTGAGACTAATAAGATCTCTTTCATCTTGGAAGATGTGCATGGGTGCATATTTGTAGTGAACTATCATTCAAAGGGCGTGTTTGTTTTGTTTTGCTTTCAAGGCGAATTTGCCCCCATTCATTTAATTTAAAGAGCGTTGTATTTATTTTTTCCTCTTACTACATTCATTTTCATTACGGTTCATATTAACAACATTATAAATCACACGGATATGGAAAAAATCTTTTACATATATTAGCTAACCGCTTTTATCGCTTACCTAAACCGTTGGATGACATGATAATTTTCAAGAAATGCCATAAACAACGAACTGATCCAGTGTCAAGGAAAAATCATCTTTACGGGAGTTTGCCTGCAAAAAATACAGATTGAGAATACAAACGTTGACTTTAAAAGAAATACAAAGAAGCCAGAAAGAGAAAACTTTTCGGTATGCACAACTTTTAATGAGCTATAAGCCATACATCAATAAAGGTTATGACTCATGGAAAGAGATCTCAGTGGCAAAAAGAGCATGAATCAAATGCACTTGGATCCCCCGCTGTAATCCATGATTACAGCAGGGGTGTTGTTCCCCTTGCTGAGACCCCTGCTCTCTCTCTATCTCTCTTCCCTCTCTCTCAGTAAGGAGAACAACATGGTTATAGTAGGGGATCTAGATCCGAATCAAATTAGCTTCCAAGCTTTGAATCAAACATTAAATAGTGTTGCTTCTGTCGATGTATAGTGAACTCCAAAAACAAATGATTGCAATTAAATAAAACATTTATCATGTGAAGCATAGTGTATACTCAGCATTCATTGTCATAAATATGTGAAAGGATTGATATTTGATTCCACCAACTTTTGCCATGTTACTTAAAACATGAAGCATAAATAGTTAAATACATTTCTTATTCGAGATGTCATATGGTTGAGCTTTTCATTACTTAGCTTGTTCAATATGAATGAGAACAACAAAACTGCAAACGTCAAGGTCTTGTCTCTAGCATATAGCCTTTGAAACCAGGGTCTAAATTTGGACGATTGGACAACAAAGTCCATGGCACGACAAATGAGAACACTGGGGGTCATTATTTAACTACCATAGCAAAAGAAACAATTCCAGTAACTTATATGTGATCCAGATATGCAAACCACAAAATGGGTATGTCAAACACTAAAAAAAAGTGAGGTTATACCCAACCACCACAAAATACAGTGAACAGTTACATCAACCAAACAAATACCCATACACACACTAAACAATTTGTGGCCTTATATCCTGAAAGGCAAATTAAGCTGCTATTCATGTATAGTTGGCTCTGTGGAAGCTCAAAACGCTTTTTCAGAGTGTTTTAGTCCTTCAATATCAAAGTCATGTGTCGTTCTGTCTTAGATGCTAGAATACTAAGCATTATTGGCAAATCTACCTTATGCAAAATCAAACCAAAGAGCTGCATTCTTTTAAATATTTATTAGCTGCGCACAATAATATAACCGACGGATATACCACCCTTCTACGAGACAAAGATGTCTGATTGTTCCTTTGCTTATGGTAGACACACACATACACGCGCACGTGTGTGTGTTGGGGGGGGGGGGGGGGGGGGTTCTCGCCATTGATGCTGTGGTGAGACTTTGAAACACAGACACATATGTTATGGAACTAAACACATGCACAAAACGGACAACATGGCGGGCATTTGCCTAGGTCCAATCGGGGGATCTGATTGACTGGAACTGAATATATGTGTGTGTGTATTAATTTTTCTAACTTGGTGAAAAGCTATCTAGATATACTAGACAGGGATCATCTGATCGAGGTCTCCAGCGCCTTTATTCAAGAATGTTATGTTGCTCCCAGAATCTAGTCCGATCAGAGATGAGTACGATTCAATTAATATAGCTCAGGAGACAAAAGATCTTAGTTACCTTAACTTGTAAACTCAAAAGGTAGGCCTTCCTTGAGCAGACACTCTTGCATTAAACCTGCCAATATCTTGAATGTCGATGTTCTCAGCAGGAAAAGTATTTGTAGGGTTTCAATTCAGACTACAATGGCGGCGCGTCCAGGAAGCTAGAAATGATGACATGTATATATAGGAAGATTCAAGGGCTAGGTTTTAGTGGTGCCCTAGAATTAATGGCTAGATTTAAGTTCCTTTTGATCCAACGACCCAAAGCAGAAACTCTGAATAAATACGAGTAAATGTCGTCTTTAACATAAGTACTTAACAAGCTCAATTGAATATAGAAAATTCAAAGATGATAATTTTAAGCATGTTGCACTTGAGGAATAAATACGAGTAAACGTCGTCTTTAACATAAGTACTTAACAAGCTCAAAACTTAGCAAAGTAAGATTATTCAATGGGGCATACATAGGTGCGGAAAAAAAAGGTCAATGAGGCATCCACTTAGTGTCATACAATTTAAAATTCTCATCAAGCCTTTCAAGGAAATATTGTGAAAAATTAAAGAATACAAAATCCGTAAAAAGGAAACAAATCTTGAAAATGAAACTCTTACACACACACACCCAAGCGTGCGTGTGCGCACAAAAAAATAAAATGAAGACAATTAGCTGAATCCCACGAAAGAACAATTATCCTATGAGAGACAAAGAAATTTGTTGTCTTAAAATTGTGATTGCGTCCCTTTATGCAGGTTCTGATGAGCAACGACGGCTTAGAATCTAACCCAACCCAAAGTCTCACTATGGTACCGGTTTCCCATTGATTGATTGCGTGACCATAGGAAGACTTTTGCACCAACCAATCAAGTTGGCCACGTATTTAATATGTTTTTATTAAATTGAAACGAGAAATGTAGTAAGATCTTGCTAATGTCCCTAATTTTTTTCTTCTAGGATATACAACTCTTTATCTCTATGGTGAGAAAGGTGCAAAGTCGTATATTCAAAGAAAGGTCAGACATAACCTTTTAAAAACAGTTTTCATTGTCGCACCGTCAGTAATAAGGACATTAATTTGTGAACGAATTTCAAATATTCTGTCAAGCCCCAATAAGTTGGAAAAAAAATACATTTTATCAATTATGAAAGTCAACTTTAAAAGTCTATGAAGTAAATGAATAGCAAGAAGGACCTTTCGACACCTAGAGTAAATAGTAGAAAGGAATTTTGACATTGTGATACCCATTGAAAGGCCTAATCACCTTAAAGTAAGTTACTGAACTTGTTACATGATTTGACGGGAGTGGTGGCTTAGATAGCCTCAATCTATTCTAAGTTGGCTTCTGTCCCCCACAAGAGACCATGAACACAAGGAGACTGTAGATCGGAAGCCAAAAGCACATGTGCTTGCTCAAGCTTCAAATGATACTTTCTTTAAGAACAGATAATAGTTTTTTGAAGATCTTTATGATGATGTCTTGCCTTTACTCGCTTTACTAGGAGATCATTGACATAGGCGTATCTATTGGTTTCAAGAATACATATATTATTATATTATACTAACCAATAACCAGAATCAAGCTGGGACTAATTTATGAAAAAAACATTAATATTATAGAAAAATTGATTTGACTATAAAGAATAACCTCTGTACCCAATTTAATGATAGCTACCTTAAGCAAAAAAATCAAAAAATTAAGTCGCTTGCATTACTCCTAACTTTTGAATATTAAATAGCATTGTTTCTTGTAATAGGATACATACAGTTATTATGAGATGCTTGGATATACGTATGCGTTTATTCATAATTTTTTTATATTATAAGATGATAAAATAAGAATAAATAGCGACACAGCGGAGCCGTTAGATACTTACCTTCTTTCAGCTTTTGTTTTAAATTATCATGTAAGTATTTGAAAAGAATATTCCCTTTTTACCTTAACTCTTTGGGTCGTAGAATATCATGTTAGTGCCATATAAAGTTAAATAAAAAATACAATTGTTATTATAATTAACAAATAGTAGCGCTATTACGTATCCCTTTTGAATTGTAAATGTTATATATTATATTATTTCTCTAACCTCATAGGGTTTTTTAAGTTTTACATATATTCCTGAGGTTAAATAGAAATAAAAAGCAATAAAATTGTATTTTAAATTTAACAGAACTCGTATATATACCTTGTTACTTTCAAGATAAGTTATTATCTTTTGCAAAAATATATTTAACAAAATTATCACATAGTATTCAATACTTTCACCCCCCCCCCCCCCCCCCCACACACACACACACACACACACACACACAGAGGAGAGCACTTGTTTGGAAGAACTTACAATGGGAAATCATGCCTTTACACTGAAATAATCATGTCTTCACTTCAAATATGTTCCCGGCTTGTACGAATGCTTTAAGCATTAGTAGAATAGAATCCTTGCTAGTTTTAAAGCCCACATCTTGAAACTCAAGCAGCTCTTACTTTCTCATAGCAACCACTTGTAGCGTAAGCTTGTAATACAACATTCCAAGCCTTTCTATCAACAGTACTATTCTTTCCATTCCTAAAAAACTGATCATATATTTTTTTGGCCCGTCCCACAAAAATTGATCACTTTCAAATTCGAAAATCTTTTGTAGGTATTTTTACATATTTATCCTTTTAAAACTTTTTTTTATTTTATTTCTCTCACCACATTTAATTCTTTATCAACTCATTTTCTTTCCCTGACCCACCACTTTATACTTTCTTATTCTATTTATCTCTCCACATTTAATAGTCTACCAACTAATTTTCTCTCTCATGGCCCACTCTCTTTTTCCATCTCTTTAAAGGGTAAAATAGAAAAGACACACAATATATAACCTAAATCTTTAATATACGTGCAAAGTCAAATGGATCGATCTTTTAGGGACGGAGGGAGTACATCTTTGTCTCAGACTTGCCACCACACTCTCCTTTCTCCGGTTGTTTCAACTTGCCATAAGCCTCAATAAGACCAACATAAAGAAATATATCAGTGACATGATTGTGCTCTGCTTCAGCCTGATTGACCAAATTATGCACTGTCTCAGGAAAGCCCATTTTACAATACATATGTGTCATTCTTTGGTAAAAAGCCTGTGAAGTTTCCAATCCAATGAATCTCATATCAGAAAATAACTGAGAAGCTTCTACAAACAGTTGAGTCTCTTCGCTGCACTTAATAAGGGACTCGTACATTGCAACAGTCCCACTAAACAAATCAGGCTTCCTGAATTTTCTGCATTCATCCAAGGCAGCATTTAATTGTTGAGCCTTACAATGGATGACAATTAGAGCTTCAGTTATCAAGTGATCGTGTCCAGTTTTGTTTCAGTCACGATCCCTTCTCGCTTTCCTCGTGGCCTCGGTTCTCATATTTCTTGCCTTCTCCTTTCCTAGCCCAGGTAACCCCAAAAGTTGTGAAAGAAGAGAGAAAGAGAAAAAGTCAGAACATTTACGAGAGAAAGGAGAGAGAAAGAGAAGTCATATTTCTTGCCTTATTCGTCCACTACATTATGTAGCGGACAAGCACTCGATGGTATTTTGGTCAAAAAATCGTTCGTTACGTGGCGGATGGATTTAAAAAATATAAAAAAATCTGAACAGTCCACAGATCGCGTATGGACGGACAAGTTGCCTGCGCGGTCAACAGAACAGCTCCCATGCATATATATATATATATATATATATATATATATATATATATATATATATATATATATATATATATATATATATATATATATATATATATGGGTCGTATCCATTGATAGCGCTAGCAAGTTGCTAGCGCATGCATCGCAACATAATGTAGCGGACGGTAAATTATCGTCTGCTACATTATGTTGCGGACGGTGAAAAAAAAGTGTTGTTGTGGCGCGCGATCTGGCCGTCTATTCTCGTCTGTGGACAGCCAGATCGCGCTAACAATTTGGGTTAAGTTGCTAGCGTTATCAATGGATCACGACCCTATATATATATATACTATTTTTTTATTCTTGTAAGATTTTAATAATGAGGACGTTCGATTGATGGAGGAAATGCATCTTTGTTTTGGAGTGTTAAGATTATTTTTCACATGATCTATAACTACTATTTGTCGCCAAGTTCTAGTTCTTATATCCAATAAATACAACTAATGATTTTTCTTACGAAATATACTTATTTTAGCACAAGAATAATATAACCTTTATATACCAAAATATGACAGGTTATACCTATAATTTTGATGAGCTTGCAAAGGAAAACAAATATCATTATATAATACTAATATTATAGGGCGAGCATTAATCAACTGTTTGCTATTGAATTCACACAATAATCACTACTCATACGTATAATCAACATCATTATAATCAGAATTCAGTTATCATGTCTATAACTTGTCTAAGAATATATATATATATATATATATATATATGAAAAATTCTTTTTATTAATCCTTAGGGCTCTATGTAAAGCGAACTGGTTTACCATTAGATTTGTTGAATTACATGAATATATTTTTTTTTGCATCTTATAGGTTTTATATATTCTCGCATATAGTAATCAAGAATTATTTGAGTTTTATACCATTTCCTTTCTAATACATATGTGATTTCTTTTCAAATATCATATATGCAATATAACCACTTTATTGGTTGTACGATCTTATCAAAGTAAAAAATTATCTTATAATTTAATTATTAAAATTGTATATTGTATTGATAATCCTTTAATGATTATTTATATGTAAATATGTGTATACACCTGTAAATTATAATACACGTATATTAACTCTAATATAATTCTTTTCTTTTAAATCTCATATGTTATTTTTTTTTTGTAGATACATGATTTTTTTTTATCATCGTATGAGAAAGTTAGTTTTAAGGACGCTATAGTCAAAATTAAGTCCTAATAAATTAATATATTTAGAGTTTGAGAATAGTTTTCAGATTATAT
Organism: Escallonia herrerae; assembly: GCA_033070095.1. Lineage (NCBI taxonomy): Eukaryota > Viridiplantae > Streptophyta > Magnoliopsida > Escalloniales > Escalloniaceae > Escallonia > Escallonia herrerae. The sequence goes on along the minus strand of JAVXUP010002374.1, from coordinate 98,270 downwards.
AAGGTTTCCTAACCTAGCCCTCATATAGTTCCTGCAATCTTAAATTAACTTAAAAATAGGGATCACATCCAAGATAACATCTTTAGTATATAGCTTTAAGTCCTTTTCAATTTTTCAGGTTGTAAGAAGATAGATACAACTCTTGTATAACGATAATTAATGATCATTAAATATTTTTAGCGATTTTTATTAATGCTGCCAAATAGGTGATGCTCAGTTTCTAAGTAAATCCCTAATTCTGCTAAGATATCACATTCCTTCAATCAGTCAAGTATTTAACATTACTAAATCGCCTAAAATAGAACACACCTGAAAGAATTGAATCGAAATACTCTGTAAGCAAAACGAAATCAACCTTTCATCTCATCATCATTCGTCGAGGCATTGCCATGTAGAAGAACGACCTATTGACGCGATCTACATCATTTTGGTCCAATGGAGATGAAAGGAGAGAAAATCCAGATGCCTTGGTGTTGTAGAGGAGGGGATGAAGACTTGGATCCAGATGCCTTAGTGTTGCAGAGGAGCGGATGAAGACTTGGAAGCTGTCGGAGAAGACGACTCATGCCAAGCTGCCGTGATGGTCAGTGCGTGAGTCGTGGGTGGGTGTGTTAACTGCCAAGGAAGGCAGCACTTTGCTGGTTGCTACATGTGTCTAAAAAGAGGTTTGTGCAAATAACGGAGGCGCCGTGATGTTGGTTGGTGCATGTAGAACTAAGAATAAGGGTAAGGTTCAGGAGAACAAGGGTATTAGGGTTTGAGGTTATTTTTGGACTTGGACTTGGGTTTGGGCTTAGGCTTGGGCTTGGCTTAGTCTGCGCTTGGGAGATATTTTGGTTTATAAGTGGGCTTGATCTTTTAGTTAATTGATTTTAGGTTATCATGTTTTTTAAGTTTATTTTATATGGATATATTTGTAATTAATTATGCTTTAATTAAAAAGTATTAATTTTTCGTTTATTAAACAGCCGAGCATGAACGTTTAAAAATGTTCACGAACATTTTTAAACGTTCATGCTCAGCTCGTTTAATAAACGAGCTCTAAAAAATTGTTCATGTTCGGTCCATATAATATATAAACGAACATGAACGAACTTTTGAAGGAACGAACCACGTGCTGTTCGTGAACAGTTCTGTTCATTTACACCCCTAATATATTTGGTAGGTAGAGTTTTTGAATGTTTAGAGAAATTTTTTTTATTATAAGAGGTTTACAAATATAAAGATAAGGACCCCGTTTAAGATAATATTATAAACTTTTAGTGATATTTTCATGTTTAATGTGATGGTGTGCTGCACAAAGAAGCTGCCGCTGAATTTTATTTCGTTTCTCGCTTGCTTATCATACTTTATATCCTTAAATATTAGACTAATTATCTATAGTTGGAGGTGAGGGGCGGATGTTATATTAATTCACACAGCCCTCGTTGCTAATAGTTATGAACGATTTGTAATCAAAATTAAGCTCTAATACTTATAATTAACATAAGATTTTTAATTTTTGTTATTATTCATGTAAAGTTGCCTAAATAGAAGAATTAGAGCCTTTTTTTTTATTGATTGTCAGGATCTTAAAAAAATAAGTTTGGATTATATTCGTTTAACATTTGTTTATACATAGACACATTGCTCGTATCATTTTTTTCCCCTCAATTTCACATGTGACTTTTTTTGTGAATCTTATATAAGAGATATAGTCAAATTGTAGGTCGTGAGGGCATTCTTATCAAAATATGGCCTACAACTCGTTTATAAAAGCTGTACATTAATTAGGCAACTATTTTTACAACATTATAATAATTAAAGCTAATAAAATCAATAAATTCAATTCATTTATAACTTCAATTCATTATGCAATTGCGTATTTTTATCTTCATGTTAGGAAGTGACTTAAGAACATATAACTTATAATTAAGTCATAGTAAGGTCGTCAATTGGTTCGGTAGAGTTTTAGATTATTTGAAGTTAGTTCTCAAATTATGTAAGCCTTACTAATATAGCCCTCATTAAATATACAAAATTTAGTCAAATTTACAAGTATGAAACCCATCAAACAAAATTTGGAGACCTTTAAAGATTATTATTATTATTATAAGAATATAGCTTTAGATTCTTTCCAAGTAGGAGTATTAGATTTAGTAATATGCTTTGTTATTATTGTTTGTACTTAATCCTAAATTGTTATACAATTTGTTTTTGGTTAAATCTTACATGTCATTTATGATTTTTGGATATATTAATTCTTATGGATTCATACAACAATTAATGCTCAGAGATTGATTGATTTGTAGTCAAAATTGAGTCTAATACCTATGATCAATTTATGATTTATTAACCATTCTTATTTATCATATAAAACAAATTAATTAAAAAAATTAGAATCTTTTTGTTGGTCGTTAGGGTCCTATAAAAGAATAATTCTTGGAATATGTTCGTAATCATTTTTAAAGAATTACGTAGCTACCTTACATTTATCATTTTTTTCTATATTTCATATGTGATTAATTTTTAAAAATCTTTATATAAGAGAGGATAGTCAAGTTGTAAGTCATTAGGTCATGTCTAAAAAAAGTAGGCATACTACTCGGTAATCAAAGTTATACATTATGCAAGTTTTTTATACAATGGCTACTATAACTCATAAAACTAATAAATGCAATTCATTCTAACATCATTCTTTTCCTTCTAAAACTCCTATGTTGTTTTAGTTTTCAACGATATGTATTTCGTTCTTCAAATTAGATAGTGATTTTAAGGACACATAAGTCAAAATCAAGTCCCGGTAATGTAGTATATAGTAGGAATGGCAATGGGGTGGGTCGAATGAGGTCTCATAAAATCCGTACCCGCCCCAGTAGCACTAAAACCCCGCCCCGCCCCGCCCCGCCCTGCCAACGGGTCATGTAAATGCAATACCATAACTGATCCTAAGTTAGTTTAGAAAACCCGTCCCCGCCCCGATCTACCCTGCTCTGTTGGTGTTGATCTCAATACTGTTTCTTTGGCATTTCTTGGTCCTAGATCTTCTTCTACTTCTCTATTGTACAACAATATACATTTCCTCCTACTTATTCTTAACCCCCTTGATTCTACAGAACTCTAGGAACAAGATTATTGAAAGAACAAACTAATAAGATTATTGACAAAATAAAAAGGAACGAGAAGAAGATACAATGTACTAGTTTGTGAAACACACATAACTCTCCCATCCATGCTCATGACCACCACATCTAAATTCATCGCATCAGCAATCTCGCCAAGGATAGTTGTTGGCTTGCTCCCTTCTCCAAGTCGCTCTAACAATTTAAATTCCTAAAACTCACCTATTGTTTTTCGAAAGAACAAATTCAGCTTTTTGATAACTTGTTGTAAATCTCCCAGAGAATATTACGATTGCTTTATAACCATCTGCACAAGGAAAATACCTTTATGCAACCTTCGATTCGTCAACTTTGCATTGGCCACCACCACGCCAAACTCCACAATATTACAGGACTGCCTCACAGGTAACTTGTTTCCCACAATCACGTAATAATAAACATTAAATTCATATTACCACTTTATACTCATATTACAGTAGATTAATAGTTGTGCCATTACCAAATATCCGATCAAGTACAGACTAGATAACCTTATTAACTAGATGGTGGATGGTGGATGCCGACGGTGGTGGATGGTGGTCACCAATCAACTCTAGAGGTGGACGCCGTGTAACGCCCCCGAAATCTGGACCTCCGCTGCCTGAACTTTGGGTCGTTAACCTACCGGATCACATCAAACCTGTCAGATCTGTTCACTAACACACACTTTAAAACATCTAATCCGATACCATCTCAACATTCTTCAAATGCAAGCGCTCGAACTCAAACTGTTAAAATCTAAGTTCTTTATAACTCGAGTCCTTATGAATAAATCGACAGTACCGACCTGCGCAGGGGTCTCATTACAAGGAAGTGGCGGCCCACCGGAAACTCACACAGACTCTAACTCATTCCCGAATATGCTACAGCTTATCGTCACCTGCAGAAGGGAATCAAACAGAGAGTGAGATTTTGAGAGCTCAGTACGGTCGTACAAGGACTACCAACAGGATTACAAAATGATTCCAAGAATCCAACAGACAAAGATTTCCAGAATACTTCAAACGGTCAAAAAACTCAAGGATTCTCAAAATGACCGAAATTCATAGAAACAGATACCAAAATATATAATAATACCCATGATGGGTTCCAGAACGATTAATAAAAGATCATCTTCAAAATACAATAGAGTTTCCTTTTTCCACACACACCCCATTTTCACATACTGAAATTCAAAGGAAAAGATTACCTTGAGGATATCCCTAAGCTTTTTCCGATCTCTCTCTTCCCTGTTTCTTCTACCGAGTTTCCCCTCTCTCTTATTTCCTGTTTTTATTTCTTCTCTCTGTTTCTCTTGTTCTTTTCCCGAAAGGGAAAGGTTTTCTTCCCTTCTTTTTTTTTCTTTCTTCCTTTCACCCGAGGCCTTATCCTCCCATTATAAAAATTATATAGTTAGCTTAGTCATTAAACAGGGAGGAGGTGTCAAAATTCAAAAAAATATGGTTTCTAAATCATTTTTCTAAAATTACACAAATGCCCTAGAGTTTTCCAAAATTACAAAAATGCCCTCGAACATTTAAAAAATTATATTTTTGCCCCAAAATCATTTTAAGCTTCCACTCTCTACTGCTATCCGAGCATTACCCAAAATTATCACCCGCTTATTTTTCGGAGCACCGATGGTTGTTTTAACCTACTCTCAAAGTTCGGGATATTACATTCTTCCCCCTTATAAAAATTTCGTCCTCGAAATTTACTATCGGATATTCCATCACTTATAACGTCTATGTATTTCACTTCCGTTGCAGCATTCTGATAACTATCTCATAGTAGCTAAGCTACTTTTGACTTTCGCACCATGATTCTTGTCTCACAAATACTCAGACACAACTGTTTAAATTCAAATCATAACATTAAACTGAAATCCTGTCGGATAATCACTTCACTCTAACTAGTCCAGAATTTCACAGACGATGATTTAACGGATACAGAACTCACTGAGCAGAACCTACACCGCTCCGAATTTTGCGCATATTAAAAAGATTAAGTCAAGCTCTAATACGACAGATTTCCCCTCTCTTATGTTACTACTACACCAGAGATCCCATCATTTGCACAATTCACTTATGATTATAAGCTCAACTTTATAATCAAGGCATGTAATGATGGTCAGACATGACCTGCGGTTTACCAAGGCTAACCTGGGTAGGGTAATCAATTCATATGAGCACTTATGCCTCACAGCAGACAACAAAACTGTAGCCACTAGACTTTCACTGCACACTCTAATACCTCAAAACAACGAGTCCAAATTACTGCCAAGTTCATCATCGAGAGACATGTTATCTTAGCATAGCTATGTATTACATACTTACGATTCTGCGTACACATCACAGAATGACAGAAACTATAAGTACTATGAGTTTATTGCACACTCTGGTGCCTTGAATCAAATAGGTCCAAACTGTTACCGGAGTCATTATAGAGGAATGTGTTCTCTTAACACAATGCAAAACATGATTTTGCACTCACTTATCTTGCACTTCGACTAAAGTTTAAAGCTCTAAATTATCACATCATTTCTGATTCATAGTTATATTATTTACGAAAATTTCATAATCGTATCCTTTGATCATATGTCTCAGTTAAACTATTAAAATCTTCCGGTTCTAAAAGCAAATAACTAGCAGTTTGTTATCTCAGGTTCAGACAAATTTCCATCTTATACAATCCTCTTAGAATTTTATCTATCGGGGACCACTAGGGCCTCCATATCATTACCGCTGCCAGAGCTTCAAATTCTAACCATACGGATACAATAAACAGTTAGCAGGGTTATACCAACATGGGTATAAAGAACAATACAATGACTAATCAAGGCAGACTTCTAACCGCTACCATCATCCTACCCCGCTCTCGTTAACCAGAATACCATTCCACATAATCATGTTTCCTACACCCTGTGGTTCCATGCCTAAAGATTCATATGCCTATACTTCTAATACCATAAGACCGAACTGCTCTGATACCAACTGTAATGACCTCCGCTGCCCGAACTCCCGGGTCGTTAACATACAAGATCACATCAAACCTATCAGATCTATTCACTAACACACACTTTAAAACATCTAATCCGATACCATCTCAACATTCTTCAAATGCAAGCTTACAAGGCTACTCGAACTCAAACTGTACAACTCGAGTCCTTATGAATAAATCGACAGTACCGACCCGCGCAGGGGTCTCATTACACGGAAGTGGCCGCCCACCGGAAGCTCACACAGACTCCAACCTATTCCCGAATCTGCTACAGCTTATCGTCACCTACATAAGGGAATCAAACGGAGAGTGAGCTTTTGAGAGCTCAGTAAGGTCGTACAAGGACTACCAACAAGATTACAAAACGATTCCAAGAATCCAACGGACAAAGATTTCCAGAATACTTCAAACGGTCAAAAAACTCAATGATTCTCAAAATGACCGAAATTCACAGAAACAGATACCAAAATAAACAATAATACCCATGATGGGTTCCATAACGATTAATAAAAGATCATCTTCAAAATACAATAGAGTTTTCTTTTTTCCACACGCACCCCATTTTCACATACTGAAATTCAAAGGAAAAGATTACCTTGAGGATATCCCTAAGCTTTTTTCGATCTCTCTCTTCCCTGTTTCTTCTACCGAGTTTCCCCTCTCTCTTCTTTCCTGTTTTTATTTCTTCTCTCTGTTTCTCTTGTTCCTTTCCCGAAAGGGAAATGTTTTCTTCCCTTCTTTTTTTTCTTTCTTCCTTTCCCCCGAAGCCTTATTCTCCCATTATAAAAATTATATAGTTAGCTTAGTCATTAACCAGGGAGGAGGTGTCAAAATTCAAAAAAATATGGTTTCTAAATCATTTTTCTAAAATTACCCAAATGCCCCTAGAGTTTCCAAAATTACAAAAATGCCCTCGAACATTTCAAAAATTATATTTTTGTCCCAAAATCATTTTAAGCTTCCACTCTCTACTGTTATCTGAGCATTACCCAAAATTATTGCCCACTTATTTTTTGGAGCACCGATGGTTGTTTTAACCTGCTCCCAAAGTTTGGGATATTACACACCAACGGTAGACAGTGGTCACCAACAGTGCGGGGAAGAGGTGGACAGTGGTTCCTAAGGTGGAGATTGACACCGACAGTGTGGGAAAGAGGTGGGCGACGGTCGCTGAGGTAGAGGTGGACGCGACGATGTGGGGGATAAGGAGAAAAGAAGGAGCTAAGGAGGCAACGACGGTATTGTTGGCATGGAGAAGAAAATATTAGAAAATATTTGGGTTTAGGACTATATATATTTATGGATGGACGATTGGGATCAGCTAGTGCATAGGGTAGATATAACGGCGCGGGTGCGGGTCACGGGACGGGTTTGATACCAGGGCGGGTTGAACAGAATATCATACCTGATCCTAACCCGCTATGGATTTAAAAAAAAATTAGCACACCTGCCCCATGACTCGGTCAAAGTCAAAATAACCGGCTCTTTATGGGGCGGGGTGGGGCTGGGCGGAGATCTGCCTGGTGCGAATTTAATTGCCATCCCTATTATATAGGTTCAAGAGAATTGTAGATTGTTTGAAGTTAGTTTTCAAATTACAAAAGGCTTATTAATGTAGTCCTCATTACTTCTGCACAATTAAGTTAATTTAAGAGTAAGGATCCAAACTCATATAGAGATCTTTGGAGACACTAATGTGTAAAGTATATTCTTTTAGTTCTTTAATTATAAGTATTAGACTATTAATATGCTTTACTTTTATTACATAATTTATTAATTTAAATTATATAGCTATTTATTTCATCGCCAGACCCTATTAATTTTTTTTAACCAAATGGATTGCAAAATCTATAGATTATATAGATTACTATTAGCCTTGATTATGGTAGATATATATGACAGTAAATTGCTACGCTATATAGTTTTTTATTCTAATAGTCAAAATTGGGTCTTAATTGGTTGCTATACTGGTTAAGTAAAGTTTTAGAATTAGTTTTCAATATAAGGTTTATTAATATATAAATTGATTCATCAACAAATAAGAACTACATCTAACTAATATTAGAAACCTTTAGTGACACTGCTTATGTGTAATAGTTTTCATATATCCTACTTTACATAGAAAAATATAATGTGATGATGTATCGGGTAAAAAACTAGCATAACGTGTTGATGTTCGCAAAGCTGTCATTGAATTTTACTGTATTACCTTTTTGCTTCGTTTTATAATAGATTATATATATGTAAATGCATTTTTTACAATGACTCTCTCTCTCTCTCTCTCTCTCTCTCTCTCTCTCTCTCACACACACACACACACACACACACACATATTTATACATATTCTATATATTATCCAATAAATTTGATGTGCTATAAATCATACTTTACACATGATGTGATGTGATGATAGGTTGCGCTAAGAAGTTACCATAATGTGCTGATGTTTCTCGCCCTGAAGTTATGGTTGAATTTTTTTGCGTTATTCACTTCGCTTGTTATAAATCATATAGATATAAATTCATTTTTAAGATGACTATTTTATATATTTGCACATAGATATGTATATGTATATGCATCATATATACGTGAACAACTAAAATTACATCTATTTCAAGTGTAACATCATTTTCTTCTAAATGCAATATGTTAATTTCATTTTTTAAGTATGTGAATTTTTATATCCATATCAGAGAGTGGTTTAAGGATACAATAGTTAAAATAAAGCCCTAATAACTTAGGCCCGTTTGACAGATTTTTTTTTCAGTTTTGTAAACTGGAAAAAATAAGCGCGTTTACAGTTTTCTTTTTTTTTTTTCCTTCAATTTAAAAAATCAAAATTTAAACCGGGGCTGTTTTGAAAACTTCAAAAATGAGTTTTGATTTTCACTTTTGATTTATATTTTGAGACCACCACCACCACCCTCCTCCCACTGCCGGCAGCCACTGTCCATCACCGGTAGCCACTGTCCACCGCCGGCAACTACCGGCTGATAGCGACTACCATCGTCGGCTGGCCACCACCATCGTCGGCCATCGCCACGCGCCCACCACTGCCACTGCCACCGCAAACCATCACCGAAGAAAAAACTCAAAATAAAAACTGAGTAATCATAAACAAAAAATAAAAATAAAAACTGCGTTATCAAACACCTACTTGTTTTTGAAAAAAAAAAAATTTAACTGGTTTTGATTTTTATTTTTTTAAAAATAGAAAATCAAAACTGAAAGTGTTGTCAAACAGATCCTTAATTCATTTAGTAAAGATTTTATAACGATAAGAATTATCTTTTATCATTAGATAAGGCTTACTAATATGAAAATTAGCTTATCAAGATACAAGGACCCATTCAAGATAATATTATTTTCGTTTTTTATATGTATGAATTTTTATATCTATATTAGAGAGAGATTTTAAGGATACAATGCTCGAAATTAAGTTCTAATAAGTTAATTCATTGATTAGTTACAGTTTCAGAACGTTTAGAATTAGTTTTTCAATTAGATAAGACTTACTAATATATATATTAATTTATCAAGAAATAAGAATCCTATTTAAGATGATATTTAAGACCTACATTAGAAACATAATGTAATGATGTGTCAAGTAAAAAAACTATCTCTTGTGGTGACGTGTCGCGCAAAGAATCTCTCGCTTCACTTATTATATATTACATAAATATCTTTATTATATCTTATTTATGAGCCTGTGATAAGTGGTGCCAGTGGCAGAGGGAAGGGGGCGGGCACAGTGGGCACGTGTCCCGCCTCCACCCTTTAGCACGACGTAGATTTTGCCACCTGTATCTTTTGGCATCAAGTATTTTTGTATTGTAAGTTTTATAATAATGATTTGTTACTTTTGCTCCCATCCAACAAAAATTTATAGATTTTAATAAGTTTTTGAAGTCATGGCTCATTTTAATATACATAAAATTATTCCTATCACATAACAATCAAGAAATTCTAACACTTCAATTTATTTTCACTTTTATTACCATAGATTTGTAGTAATACTTCCATACCTTTGAACGATACTTTATTGATTTTAATGTTCAGAATACAGGACAAGTACTAAAAATAGAATGCAAATTTTATTTTTCAAAATAACAGTGTAAGTTTCATCTTTGTTAATTTTGAACCAAACACGTAAAGATACATTTAAAATAATTGGTAGCCACCTTATACAAAATTTTTGACTCCATCACTAAGTGACGTCAATGCTCTCTATCAAAGTGGCGTATCGTTGTAGCCAGAAAGATGACGTCTAATGATGTACGCAGTTTTATGAATGTCGGGTTTGTGCATCAGAATAAAATCATATATCATTTGCGCTAGCTTTATCTAGGACTAGGATAGTGGAATTGACTAACATGCTCAAAACATAGGGGACAAGCATTTAATCTTTGAGCCCTTTGGTGAATTCCATAACTTAGTAGCATAAGCATCATGTCTGGTTTCAGCAATCACCCATAGAACACAGCAAGAAGATAATAATAAGGCAGTCTTTTGAATAAACATGTGACCAAGGTACGGAGCATGAAAAGAAATCAAAGAACTTCGACCAAAATCGTTGAAAGGTAACGGCCCTATCAAGCACTTCCTTCTCCACGAGAGCCGTCCAAAATTAGAATTTTTATTGTTGATAAATTGTAATTATGCACACAACCTTGGTGTTTCAGAACAATATACTTTTTGACTGCGTGCCATATTTTTTGTCAAAATAAGCTGGTTTAAAATTTTGGGTTAGCTTTGATGGCTTGCTTCGCTTATTTTGTGTGTATCCAGCTCCTTTTCAAAGGTAATAATTTCCAAGTTTGCCAAGGCCATGGGGGGAAATCCTATCTCGTGGTTGTGGCTTCCAGTCTTGATAATCAATGGTTCCTGAAACATATTAGTAACAACAGTAATTATTAGGATAAAAAAGTACTTCATGCAGGAAAATAATACTAAAAACCTCAATTACATATTTGTTTCAACATTTGAAACAGTAAGATTACATCCTCGCAACTTATGGTACTTATTGCACTTCATATGTAATTTGGAAGACGTATTTTAGACCGCAAGTATCCTTCATTTTTATTATAACTCGTATTAACATCATTTAAAATCACACATAGTTGAAACAATCTTTTACATATATAAGTTAATTGGTTTTATCGCATAGCCGAATTGTTGAATAACATGATAATCTTCGAGAAATGCCATAAACAAACGACCTATAAGAACCGTCGTTATGGGAGTTGGCATACAAAGTACAAATTGGTGACGGCAGCGAAGTCAGAGACTCAAAATCCTCCATGGCGCAGTCAGTTGTTCTCTAAAGGTTTTAGATAACAAGTGCTCATTGCCTTTCCGTCAAACCATCACAACTAGGCCGCATTGCAGTAAACCTGGATATCCTAGTACTCAAGTACTATCTTGAACTTAGAATCACAATACACATCAACTGCTTTACCTCCCTCGACTACCTTCATCCACATCTTTATCTTTAAACTTTAGAGATGTCAAAAAAATTGGACCTGGCCGGCTCGGCTCTGATAATGAATAATGCCGGCCCTAACTCATAAGGCCTTGGGCCAGGGTCAGGATCAGGGTCAGGCCTGATTTTCACTGATTTTTATTCATCCCAGTCCTAAAGAGGCCCGGGTCAGGCCCTAAAAAACGGACTGGCTCGAACCATCCCCTTTTTTAAGGCTGGCCCGGCCCGCTTCTGGCTCGCTTTTCGGGCCTATTCTGGCCATACCATTTTGACCATAAATCTGACCCTAAACTATTTTGAGTTACTTTTTTTTTTTTCCTTTCTCGTTCTTTCTCGTGCCTCATTCTCTCTCTACCTCATATTTTTCTCTTTTTATTTAACTTTTTGGACATGCATATTCCTTTTCTTTTCGTCTCACTATAAAATTTTGACTACAATATACTCTCACTTATACCATTTGCACATAACTCAAACTAATTTGATGGTTTTGATTGAAAATAAAAGGCTTATATTAATGTTTGAGTTAATTACACACGACACCCCTGAGGTTTGCCCTAAATTACACACAGACCCCCTATCTTTTTTAATTACACTCCGCTCTATTTCTTTGACGGTGTTAACGGTGGGACGCAAAACGACATTTTTACCCTCGTATATTAACTACACAGTGTCGTCTTGAATTTTGGAGGGACTGAGAATATTTCTAATATAATTAGCATATATATATATATATATATATATTTTATCTTCATTACCATTTTACACAACTCAAAATTTTAGGGTTAAGGTTTCAGGCGAGGTTCAAGTATGCAAGCAACAGCCGAAGCTGCAACGGGCTTGTTGGAAAAGATCCAGCTACCGCGACTGGAAGATGCGGGCCTCGAGGACTGCGCACTGCCACCGGAGTCCATCAAAGAGGCCTTCCTACTAGCAAGACACAATTCCTAGAACACCATTCATTCTCTAGTTGGCTTGTCATAAGAGGCTCGGAATCAAAAAATAAATTCAACAGATGAGCAAAATTATAGAGGACACTGCGTCCTCTGTCAACAGCACCAGAAATCTCTCGATCATCTCTTCTATACTTGCCTTTACTCCTCTGTTTGGACACCTGTCATCATTTGTAACCAGCTTCCTTGTGTGCTTTGGAATTAAGAGGATGAGTCTTCATAGATTGTCCAGAACTATCAAGGAGCTAACCTCTTAGCTTGGCTAAGAAGGGTCGCTTGCCACCACAATCTACGTCTTTGAGGTGAAAGAAATGATAGGATCTTTCAAAGCTTGTCTCAAAAAACCCTCGGCACATTTTCACTACCATTTGTAGCATGATCCGAGTTAAAGTCATGAAGTGCAGATTCAAGAACACAGAAGCACGGGGATTTTTGTATGGCTTGGGGTTTACCTGATTTTGTTCTCAAATAGATTGGAGTTGTAGCTTTGTTACTGCTGTCAAATCCACCATTTTCTCACAAGCGGAGGACGACAAAGAAGAGCCCCAAGGCAAATACGTAAACCACCCGTGGCCAACCCTCGAGGATCCGTATGATGCGCTGCTGGGTATCACGCAAGAAAGCGAGCCCCAGGGGTTGTGCACCATCGAGAAGGCCGTTTGCCAAAGGATGTTAGCGACGAGGTGGCGGTTGGTAAAGAGGAGGCGGAGGCGTAGAAGGTATCGTTGCCGCCGGTAGTTGGAATCACACAGAGAGAGTTGGGGTCTGATTTGTTCTGATCGGATTTTGTATAGAGAGAGAATTGATGAGTTCTTTGTTATAAATCCTTGTCATTTTTTTGGTTAGAAGGGAAAGAATGAAGTGAAGGTAGAAAGGGAGGAAGAAAGAGAAATAAATGGGTCTGTAGAAGAGAAAGAGAATGAAGAAGAAGAAGAAGAAGAACCCTAAAAGGCAAGAGGGGTTTTATTCAAGAAAGGGAGGGCAGTTTGGGGATGAAAAATCCAAAAAGTAAGGTGTCAAGGAATCTTTAGACGGAGTTAGGGTCCTCGTCAATTTTGTGGGGCTCCGTGAAATGTGGGTACAAACCTGGGGGAGCGGAGTATAATTTTCAAAGATAGGGGGATCCGTGTGTAGTTTAGGGTAAACTTCAGGGGGTGTCGTGTGTTTAGTAACCCTTAATGTTTTGTAAACTGATCACTAATCATCACCAACTTTGTTGCATTCTATTTTTTTTATGATCCACAATACTTACTTTTTGTGACAATCTAAATTTACGATTTGGTTTGTAAATTAATCATTAAATTAATTTTAAGTTGTTTGTAATTTATTTTTAAATTTGATAATCAAATTAGTAATTACAACTTTCTCCTCCCTTATATTCTACTTCAAGCGCGTTATCTCTCTCTCTCTCTCTCTCTCTCTCTCTCTTCAACACTTTTTTTTTCTTATTTGTGACATGAGAATCTATCAGTTTAAAAATTAGATTTTACTTTATGTTACTTAAATTTTAAAAAGGAAAAATATCATTTCTTTAAAGAGTTGACATTTAGTGGTGTTTCTTTGTATATTAATTTATAAGTAAGTAGTATAATAGCACTCTTATATGTGTTCTAAACATAAATAAAAATTATGCAGTTTAAATTTCTTTTTGTTTCAAACAAAAAAAGGTGAATTGAATTCTAGATTTAATTACATGGAGTGGGTGAAGTGTCAAAGGGCCTTGAAGAATAACCTCAGGATTTCGAAAATGAATAACAAGAATTTTTGAAAAAATAATCGTTGGGCCCGGGCCTGCGCAAAACCCGACACTAAATATTGGGCCTGGATATCCCTCTCATCTGGCCCGGCCCGGTTCCCCATCCCTTAGGCCCGGCCCCAGCCCGTTTTCTCGGCTGGGCCGACCTAAGCCCGACCCATTGACATCACCATCTTTAATACTTCCAGGCAAATTGAATGCATATAATCCAACAACGAGCATACCTACCTGATCCCCATTATTCTGGCGTCAATGGATAATTTTCCCTCACCAAACCATAATCCCAGGCCCCTTCCTCCAATACATTAACATGATATCTCTTACCTCCCAATTCACCCAATAATATCGCCACCCGACGAGGAGGCATTGTTGTAGCAAATCAGGAAAGCAGTCCTTGCAGCACGACATCAAAAGGACAAGGTTCCACTAGGATACTTTTGTGGTGTGAAATCGTTCTCGAATTCCCGATTGCACCGGCTGATCAGGTGTTATTGGCCCTTGCATGGGTTTGTCCAAATAACGAAACTACCGAATGTTTACCTCTTTACCTTTGAATTCGTTCACGAGGCGCAGCTAGTGCTGCACAATGGGCTTTGGACAGTTGGAGGAGCTCTACTCCTCCTACAACCTTGGACACCCCATATTTTCTACTCCACAGTGCAATTCTCAACAATGGAAATCTTGGTCAGGGTGTACAATATTCTGAGCGACTATTATTCCTTCACACTAACGGATCAAATTGGTAACACCTTGGTGACATAGTTCGGGTCAATTGGTTGGAGCTTAGAGTGAAATTTACTGACTATTTTTGAATTCTTATTCACCTTCCGATGGACGAGCCCATACTGACTGGAGTCTTTTTGGTACTTCTAGATCGTTCCATAATCTGACTCAATTGTACTCGGATTTTTTTTCCACATCTGTTATCGGTATGGCTATTGTGGACATTCGACATCTCAATGTTGGAAAACTGAAATCTCAACACACACGGCACTTGAAAACCAAATCATTCGTCTCCGTAATCCACACCAAACCCTCCAATGTTTGAATTTGGATAGCCAATGTATGGAGATTTTCTGTGATTTCTTCCCAATACTGATTTTAATTGATCTTCGCGTAAATAGACAGTTGATACGCCCCAAAGTCCTGAACTTCACCATTCTTATACGGCATTTTGGCCCTCTATAACACCAGCATCTTAGGAAGACTCAGTCTGCATGTCAATTGATTCGTGTGGGGATGATATTCGGATGCTGATATGCTCTACCAATGGAAATGGAAGCTTTAGTCGAGGACTTCTCTTCCACATATTCATTGCGACCTTCACGAGCACAATCCTCATTCCCAATATTTGGCAATTTTTTTATTCACCAGTTGCAGTGCCATTGACGGAGGATTCTGGTGATACTTTCGATGATACCGACGTTTTCTTCTTCGACGACAAAAAGGTGGTACCCTAGATGGTCACGATCATAAAATAGCCTTCCAACACGTTCCACTCTACATTGGGCGCCCATTCTGCCATGACTTACATTGAGGACTTGCATCTTCACGCTTGCTCACTTGATCGACTTACCCACATGGCCCCATTAGAATCGGGCTTTCTCTCATTGTTAACTACGCTAAGGGCCCGCTGGACCAATACCCATAATGCCATAATGGAACACCTTTTATAACTAATGGGTAGACCATCCCATATTTCTGGCCCATTACATAATCGAACTCTTTCAGGGCATCAGGACACTAATAATTTCTTTGGCCCAACACTTATAACCCGGTCTACTAGCCAACATCATCTATTTCTTCTGTTTCTTCCCCAACCATATCACCAATACTTCACTGTTCCCTCTGGTTTTGATGGGGCAATTACATCCATATTTCCTTTGCTTGTCTCATTAAAGATACCTGACCCCTTCTTTTCTTATATCCCCAATCCACCCCGTGAAGAGCCTTCCCAGTTTACCACCACCAACCAGGAGACTTTCTTTCATCCGCCACTTAACCCAATCAAAAACTATCATCACTGATCAGGTAAAGAAGTTACCAGTGAGGCTTCTTTACTACCAACTATAATGGCGAGACCTTCAAAACTTATGAGAGATGCTATTAGGCATTCCTATCCCCGGTGACGGCCCTCAAGCACTACCCATCCCAGCTATGGAGGGACCACCAACTCTCTGGCTCACCCCCAAAGTTTGCCTAAAGGATCACCGTATCCCTCGCTCACATAAGGAGGCTACCACTCCGGATAATCTGTATAACAGCTCATAAACTCCTTGCAGCCCTTCGCCAGTACCTCAGCCACAAAACGAAGATCTGTTCATATGGCATCCATCAGATCTTGTCTCTCACTCAGCTTCTGGAAGAAGGCGAGTGAGGCATCAACCTACATCCAAAGAAATAATAAGTAACTTTAAATTCCACAAACAGGATTGAATGTAAAACAAGAAACATTAAATTTAATTAAAAGCATCGGGCGACTTATAAACTCATATGCCCTACCCTAATTGATCTGACCCCTATAGTGGTACTTCTGCCATCTTGTCCACCTTATTGGGGCTATTCTTTTCCGAGTGATGCGGTAGTACCACCCGAGATACTGCTCAATGCTGACTACGGGGTCAGGCTCCGACATAATGGCCGCCAGCATGTCTTGCCAAGATCCCCATAGTTTAATTTTGTTTGCGCACAATTCGTGCGCATCCACCTTGCCAAACCGTGGGACACCCGGGGTGTTCCTATTAACCCTCATATCTTGGGCATCGGCTGGCAACCCCTACAGGCTGTCAAAATGGTGTATTGTGCTATCCGGTAGTTGCCACTCCGCTATCTCAAAGTGGATCAGTGGTGTGCGTTACAACACGAAGAGTGTGAAGATGAAAGACTCTGCCACCTGTCCCGTCAAATTTTTGTACGGTGCCCAACAAATTTAGCCCGGAGATAGCGAGTCGAACTCCCCGCGATAGAACATAATGTTATAATGGGGGATTATCTCTCATCGGGTAGTGGCTCTCTCTCCAACTGTGCTCCCAAGTGCATAACCGAGTCCAGACATTATTGGTTCCTTCCCTAAAGTTGGGTGCACCGGTAGTAATGTGTTCCTAAGCACACCTGAGAACAATAAAATAATATAATGCACCGACTAATAAAAAATATCAAAAACATAATTACAAAGAGTTATATGGTATACCTGTAACAATGAAAGACATGCACCTATAGCTTTGGAGTCGGGCCTCATTGCCTTGTGCAATGCTCGATACAAGTATGCAAGAGTTGCTGCATCCCAGGCATACTCCCCAACCTCTTGCAGGTTACCCAACAATGCTAAATATTTGGTTTGAACTGTATTTTTTGACGTCGTTGAAAATAGAATTGCCCCCATCACCCACAGCAAGAAGGCCTCTGTGTACAACACAAGCATCTCATCCGTGTAGTTTTTGTAGGTTTCTAGCAACCACCTCAACTTTATTCCACTAGTGCTAAATTCACTCTCGGGTTTCGAAGTAAAGAAGTCCCTAACAACTCCCTTATTTGATACTTTCGACATAGGAGCAATTACCGGCCGCCCCGTCACCGGTAACCCAAAGATGAACCCTACATCTTCTAAGGTTTTTGTCATCTCTCCAAGAGGGAAGTGAAACATATTCGTTTCACTTCTCCACCTTTCAACAAGGGCACCTATTAAGTTCCGGTCAATTTGCTTAAAGGTATTCCCATGCGTGAAACCCCAAACCTAATTCCACGTAACAATTTTTTATGAAATTTGTTCAATTGCCAACTATTGAATTGTTCAGTTATTTCTACTCCATTGAATGGTGCTTTTTCCTACGAATTAATAAAGACAATTTAAGCAAAGCAAAATGTATACAATGTTTGTGAGATTAAAAAATTAAACAAAAAATAAGCAATTCCAGATAGATGTACAAATATTGTTTTCTTGGTCGTATAATACGAGAGATTCTTCTGGTCCAGGGTTAAAGGCCATTTTTGTGACTGAAATTATAGAAAAACGTCAAGTTTGAAAGCTTTTATCAAAATGCATAATACCGCCATTCTTCTTGCCAGGAGGCAACACCACCCGTTGCTACCGCGAGATTACGCATCTCCCCTTCATTATAAACTGCCGTACACAACGACACTGTTGGCCTCCTCCTACGGCCACATCTCTATTCAACCACTGGCCCCTGTTTCAATCACCGGCCTCTTTTGTTGGTGACATACCACCCACGGCTGCCACAGACCATCCATTGCACCATCATCAAGAACATCATACACACTGCCGGCGATATTTGACCTGCTACATCGAGGAACCAATTGCCACAATCACCTCACAAGAATTCATCACATAATAAGTGCAATTATATGGTCGGCACGACACACGTGGTTTCACAAAGTTTTCAGTCAATTGAGCAAATTGATGAGAACGTGAGTTTGAGAGATCGTGATATTCATAATATTATTGTCCAGGATAAGCTGAGGCCAATGATTATGATGTCTGGGGTCTTTCACGTTGCAATGATGAGGTCGAGACACCTAGAGAAAACGAGAATGACGAAAATTTTGATGATTTTGACCTTGAACACATAGATGGAAAAACATTTGAAACGCA
Source organism: Escallonia herrerae (assembly GCA_033070095.1). Taxonomy (NCBI): domain Eukaryota; kingdom Viridiplantae; phylum Streptophyta; class Magnoliopsida; order Escalloniales; family Escalloniaceae; genus Escallonia; species Escallonia herrerae. Next base: position 79,354 of record JAVXUP010002374.1, on the reverse strand, counting down.
AGAAACGGCGTATGAGTTCTACAATCAATATGCCCTTTTGAATGGTTTTGGTGCTCATAAACATAATGTGCATAAGATTAAGGCCACTGGTGCAATTTTCAGAAGGCAATTTGTTTGCAATAAGTAGGGCTACAAGAAATTGGATGATAAGAGACTGACTGGGAATGAGAAAAGGCATAGGGTCTTGAGAACCGGTTGCAAAGCCATGATGCATGTTACTTTGTCAAAAAAGCTTGGAGTGTGGGTTTTTAACAAGTTTCAAGATTTTCAAAACCATCCTCTCACTACTACTGCATCAAAAGTAGTCAAGCATCGTTCTCATAGTAAGTACCATCGTACAAATATATGCAAAGTCTCCTGTGTCTGACCTTAACAATGAGGGCTTGAAACCTTCTCAGATTGCTAGGGTTGTGAATGTGATGAAACCCAGTGAAGAAGCTGACGCAACTCCAAGACAATATTCTAGTATTGTACGTGTTGAAAGAAAAATTAAAGTAGGAAAAGAATGTTATGGGATTATTAAACATTTTCAAGAGAAGGCCACGTTAGACGACATCTATTATTTTGCTGTGGATTTAGCTATAGATGGTTCTCTAAGAAGTGTATTTTGGGCTGATGGAAGATCAAGGGCATCATATGCACAGTTTGGTGATTTTTTTATTTGATGTGACTTACATGACTACAAATTTAGGATGCCATTTGCTCCATTTGTTGGAGTGAATCACCATCGACAGTCGATAGTGTTTGGAGTTGCATTGTTAGAAGATGAGATGGAGGCAACATTTACATGGTTGTTTGAGCATTTTTTGCATTGCATGTTTGACATGCTCCGGACTGCAATTATCACTGGGCAATTTCAAAAGTGTTTCCAAATACTCGACATTGTTTCTGCGCATAGCACATCAAAAAGCATGTTATGGAGCATTTACAACCCCTGCGATCTCGTTACAATGACTTTCATGAAACCTACATCGATTGGACAAAAAGTCAGACTATTGAAGATTTTGAGGCCATGTGGCTGGATTTGAATGAGAAGTATGACCAAAAAGGAAACTGTTGGATTCAAAACATGTACAACTTACGTGCACATTGGGCAAAGTCATTTCTCAAAGATACTTTTTTTGCTGGCATGACCACGAGTGGACGAAGCGAAAGCATACATTCATTTTCGACGGGTATGTGAATGCTAATACCATGTTAAATGAGTTTGTTTTGAAATATGATAAAGCAGTTTATAGTAGAAGGTAGGATGAGGAAGATGAGGATTTTAGGACTATGAATTCAAAAGCAGTCTTATTCTCTGATCACCTGATTGAAGCCAAAGCTGGAGATTGCTACACTCGTAGTTTGTTTGAGATTTTTAAGAAAGAATGGAATGCTAGTGTTGGTTGTTTGCATATAACATTGAGTAAGGAACCCAACTTTACAAAATACAAGGTGAGTTTGATTACTGTTGACAATGAGGAATGGCAAACAGTTCACTATGATTCATCGAAAGATGTTAGGGCTAGTTGTTCATATGCTAAGTTTGAGACGACAAGAATATTATGCAAGCATATCCTTTATATTTTAAAGAAAAAGAAAATTACTAATCTTCCTGAGTATTACATACTGCCTAGATGGATAATTGGCAATAGAATGGACGAGATCAGTAGACATTCAACTGAAAAAAGGTGTTAGCCTTTTTAACTTTGTGGTTAGTTCGAGCAAAGTTTTCAAAGGCTATAGAAAATGGAAGTAATTCTCCTTGTGAAATATGTGAGATTGATTCATGGCTTACTAGCTTCTTGGAAAAGCAAGCTGCAAGAAGGAACGAAGATAAACTTGTTGGTGGCAAAATGGTTAGTCAAGGTGGCACAAATACATGTACTTCACAAGTTGAAAGTATGAATCAGATTTCTATACATGACCCTACTCCCCCTATTAAGACTAAGGGGCGTCCAAGAGTTGCTAGTAGGTTGAAATCTTCCATTGAATTGGCAAAAGAAGAAAGGAAACAAAGAATTTGTGCATATTGTCATAGGAGAGGTCATTACCAGACTGGTTGTGCTAAGCGCAAGGTATATTTTGAAGTCAAACTAACCTGCTAATTCTTTATCTAATGTAATATAATGTTGCGTAATATGTTTGGGTTGCATATACGGACTTATAACTTGCATTATTTTAGAGGGATGAATGAAAAGGCATTTTTGGTTGATAGTTGTAGATAACGCGTAAGATTTGGTATAACTTTGTCATTTTCTTGTCATTTTCATGTTTTTATTTTTGTCATTTCTCCTAATTTGTTAGTCACATAATTGGTTATTCTTAATTGTATGTAGGCATACTACTAGAAGGAAGTTTGGATTACATAATGAGTAGGTGCTATAAACGTGCCGAGGCTACTGCTAGGGATATATGTTTAGGGACCGAGCTTAGTTTTGAAATTGTCATCGTAAATGGTAGAATTTTGAATATTGTTTTTGTTTTTGCAAGCAACTCTATATTGGAATTGATTCGAGGTATGCCTTTCGACTTATGTGTTCCTATAATCCAAATTGATTATTAAGACAATATTCAGACAACGAGCTTTTATAGAGAGTAAAATATCAATGTCGTGTTTTCTGCAACCATTTGGATCAGTGTTAACATGTAAGTCAAATATGCAGAAATCACCCTGACCATGATAAAGTTATATTCAATTCCAAACAAGAAGGAAATCTTCTAATGTGATTGATGTGCTTCAACAATAGCTTGTTCAAGCTCATGTTAGCGACAAAACGATTGGAAAGCCTACCACATCATGGACTATGAGCAGCCATGACTTTTAAAGATACAAGTTTAGCCCTAATAAAATACACTTAAGAAGGGGACTTGATGAACTCCCTCGATATAGATTACTCATTCTATTATACTTGTAGCCAGCTTAAGAAACAAATTAAAGGGTACTTGATGAACTCCTTTGAAATAATCACAAACCAGAGGAAACCCATCAGACCCTGAACATAAGCACACAAGCTCATCAAATTCCGATCCCTTAAGTTAGCAAGCATTTCAAGCTCCTGTTGTATGCATCTCTTGGCCGACTTCCTCTAAGCCTCAGGAGCCTCATCCTCAATTGGCTCTAGCCTCTTAACTGCAATTGTGAGGCCATTATCTATATTACTTCCCGTTCGAGCTTAAACCCGTGCTTGTTGCATTTAAGGGGCTTGGGAAACTCAGGTATGGCTGATAACATTTCGGCCATATGTTGTCTGAATCGAACAATTAATACTAGATCAGTACCAAGTATAGGGTAATCATGAAATCTGGTACGACTTGGAAGACAGTGCATGAAAGCAAACCTTTTTAGCAATCATGTTGAGGGTTTCATTTCTCCCATCAGGAACTAGTTGGCTGGTTACCGTAGAAATGAAGATTAGGTAAGATAAAAAGGGGAAACAGTTTGCTAGGGAAAAAGAGAGGGAGAAGGGGAAAGAGGCCGCCTGGGTCGGGGTTGGGAGGTGGGGGGGTGTTGAAGTTTGAACATTGTTAGTGTTAAAGATGAACGGCTACTAATGTTTGGCAGAGTAATGTTTAGAAGAGTTCCATTGTTAGTGTTAAAGACTAGTACATAAATCAGATTTTCACCTTTTGCTCACATTTTTTAAGTTAATATTCATAAGTACGTACATATATATACACACACACACACACACACACACAGAGACATACAGGTACTCGTGCTTTAGTGCCACTGGGTACTCACGGTGAACGGTCAGAGATGGTTGAAAAACAGCAGCCCTTTCATTTTATATGCGGCCAGGTACTCCTGAAGATTTGAAATTAATTACGGTGTTGTTTTTTGAACAAGACAATAATCATCATCAATGTATCCAGCACAATTCTCTATTCAAACCTCAATAATTCTGAAGCTAATGACTAGCACACGATAGCTTTCAAATTAGAATTTTTTAAGTTTCTTTATTCTGCATATTCTCAAAACCTTAACACTTTTGGCTTTTTGTGATGGAAGAAGTTGATTATTAGATAGGTTATGACTCCCTCATTCAAAGAGCAATTGCTTGCAACAATAGAGGTAGAAGAATATGAATCTACTTGCTAGTGTCCTTCTAAAAGAATAAGGATCTCCTTGCTAGGGTTCATTTGTCTTTTAAATACGATGTTACAACTTAGGCTACTTTTTTTATTACTAAGACTTGTTTATATTACCAAGAAGAATTCAGACCCAAGATGGTCAGAGAGGGCAGCAGTGTGAGAAGGCACATGACCATAACTGAGGTGTGTAAGCATATGTCATAGGCACAAGAACATAGTTTCCTCGTTAATGGACAATTAAGTCCACAATTATGTTGCTGGAGGAAATAAAGAACATCATGAATGATGAGCTTATATCTCCTGATCTAAAAGACTCTAACGGAGGGTCCAGTCGAACATCTTGAGCAATAAGGATTGTGCATCTCCACTTTATCCACTGTGATTCACTATCTAAACTGATTGTGTATCTCCACTTGATCACAGTTTCATCTTTCGATGGCTAGCTAGACTGAGCGATCGGAAGATTCAATATTTCAATTTACACTGTACCAAGTGCCGCAAATTAAGTGAAGCGTAGTTATTAAGTGTGATAACAACACAACCTAATTACTCATCGGAATGCAAGGGCATTCTGTATGGATTCCATTGCTGATCCATTTATTCTCTCCTAACTGGTTGTCAAAATACTTGAAAAGAGTTCGATCGGAAAGCGAAAGAAAATGGCAAGTAACAAATGACTTAACGTCAAACCAATTACGTGTAATATGAACTTGGGAAGGCTCAGCCTACCAAATCTCCAAATTTTGCAAGTGCATGCTTCCATCGCCTGTGTGGAGGCTGGCCGGCGATGGGGATCGGCTGATCTGTGGCAGCATTGGGTCGCTGGTGTAGAGGCTCTTTGAGACGGCGATGGCTAATCTCGCCGGAGGTGAAGTTGCTTGGCAGTGATCTTGTCGGCTGCAGTGATGGGTTTGTGTATGGCACGGTGGTTTGTGATGGTGGAGACTTAGGTCGCTTGTGTGAAGGTCGCCGGCAATGGGCGAGTTTAGGCCGGCGAGGTGGGCGATTGATGGTGGCTGCCCAGTGTTGGAGTCAGAGGAAAATGGGCTGGCAGATGGTGATTTTTGTGGTGGGCGCCGGCGGAAGGTGATTTTCCATAAGCAATTGTGCTGATGCCGACGGCCGGCGACCAGCTCTTGTCTTTTCTGACGAAAGGGAGAGAAATTAAGAAAAAGTAATATTACATCAAAGCCACGTGGTTTTATCCTCTACCCTTACCCTTAGGCAAGTTGCCAGAAATTAGCATATATATATATATATATATATATGACAGAAGAAATTATCGTATCTGGGGCTGTTAGTGGTGGATGTTTTTTCGGGTTTGCGGTGGTTCATCAAGGAAGGTGATGGAAGGTTTTTTTTGTTACTAACTTTTATCGATAGAAAAATTCGTCAGTAAAAGACACTTTAAGTGACGAGCTCTATTTTGTCACTGAAATATTTTGTCACTGAAAATCCATGCCGAAAAGATCTTCTCCTTATAGCGAGGTTGACGAGGAAGAGTACAAGCTGATTGCCGAAAAGAAAAACAAGCCCCCCTTCCAAAAGAAGGAATTTCAAACAATAGGTTCAAAATTGAGTTCCGAATGAAGGGAACCCCAAGGTTGATAACCGACACTGCATTTTGGATGATGGCATTGCCTTCAAACCCTCTGTATCGCTCCCCCTGGTACCTTCAGCATTTTGGTAAACCGTTAACTCAATTCAAAGTACAACCGAGACATGAATTTTCTTCTGTATGAAGCTACATGTCTATGTCTCCGAGGTAGCCATTCATACAATTGTATGTCAAAGTGACTAAGCAAAATCCACGGGTATTAGGGGCAAGACACTTAAATGGATGGCATGGAAGTACGTCTAATTTGAAATATTTTTCTCAACAGAGAACCTAAAAGCCACATCTTTGGAATGGGAGGATTCAACATGATCAAAAACCAAATTGTTAAAGACACGTACACATAGACAGTCACACTCTCTCCTAAAAAGGCAGAAGAGGGATTTTCTCGACAAAGATGTCTATGATCGGGGTAAAGTCATAGTAAGGTCGGGAGAGCTACAGTGTTAAGCATTTTAACATTGTTGAATCAATTCTCTAACAACTTAAGTTTTTAGAGCAGATGATAACTTAACATAGTATCAAAGGTTTAGTTGGTTTGACAAGGTCTTGGATTCAATTTCTCTTGCTTGCATATATGGTTACCTTTGTCATAGTTCAATTTTTTTTCTCAACGTGTAATTGGTGACTTGTACATAAAGAAGAGTGTTATGCATGATAACATTATTGACGCATTTTTTAACAGTTTAAGCTATAGAGCAGATGATAACTTAACACAGTCACCCCCGAATTTTGTGAAATTATTTTGGCTTTCTTGTAATGATCTGGAGTGAAGTTACCATAAGGTCAGGAGCTAGGGTCACCCCCAAAAATTTTAAATTTATTCTGACTTTCTCATATAAGAGATAACCAGCTTCGATATAATTACCAAATTGTCAATTCAGTAATACTGTTAAATAAAACTAGGGGTTTCTTTTTGTTAGGTCTTTCCTCCACTACATTTTCATTATTCCAAATCTCTTAATTATATTTCAAACAAACAAGAATAGATTAAAGTTAATTCACTTATTTCATATCTTACTGTTTAAAGTCTACAAATATCTATCTAGATTAGTTATTCTTATAGTATAATTAATTTATACAGACAATATTGTCATTATATAATTTAACAATTATATTACTAATAAATATATACTAGGTAAACTTTTTTTTACACAAAATTAGTAGTTTGTACATACACTACATTATCATTACATAACTTAATAGTCATTTTTAGTCTCCCCATTACACTTCCTACATGAAGCATAAATGTTGTATATTTAGTAGAATATTTATGGCGTCGTTGCGCTTAGGATTGAGGTAATGAGATTCTATAAATACCATATAGAAATGAGTGCTACTACTGGGTTAAGTTTACGTGCGATACATGCTCCATTTGATGTTTAGAGAGAGTTTTAAATATCCTTTTATTAATATCTTCAAAAAAAGTTTAAACATGTAAAAGCTTAAGTTTTTAGAGATGGACCTAACTATGTATATCATGCTTTATACCTTCACGTGCAAGCTTCCGATTGCACATGAAGAGACTAATCAATGTGCAACACCGCTAAATGCACAAATAAACTGAGTATTTTAATATTCCCCCTCATGTGCAAATATCTGATTGCACCCGAAGAGACCAATCACGTGAAGAGACTAATCAAGGTACACTACCACTAAGAGTAGAACATGATTGAACTCAAGACCTTATCAAATTAGATTTCTAATAACACAATAAATTATCTGTTATTCTAAAAATTTGTGCTTTTAGAGATGAACTCAACGATATACGTCATACTTTAACAAATAAGTCAGAATGTTGATGTATAGCCAGCCGCCCACGGTTATTATTCAGATAATTGGGAATGACTTGTTTGCTCTGGATACCCTTTTTAAGCTTTCGAGGACTACATATTTCTGACTTCCTTGAGGACTTGTGAACTTCACTATAAGGTGGAATCTAAACATCTGGTCAAACCTGCCAACAGTTATAAATCTTAATCAAATGGCCCGCTATTCATAATGCTTGTTGTCGAGTCTTATGTCAATCGATAAGTTAATTTGTGAAATTGACATGGAGTTTCTTTTTTACGATTTAAACTAAATGTTACTCATAACCTTTTTAATGATACTTGTAGAGTTCAAATGCTGAGAGTGGAATTCAAATATCACTTTCGCTTGTCCTAACGATTGATGGCCGGTTAACTGCTACCCACCTAGAAATTAGCGCACCATGCAAAACCAACAATTGTGCCCATTACCTACCACAGCAGCTGCCTTATACGAGTCGCTTGTGTAATTCTGGGCATCAAAATCTAATTGAAATATTTGGAATAAGCTTGTTTATATTCTAGGCCCGTTAGTTTATGCAACGTGATCTATAGAATTGCCTCTACATCTTTAGCGTCTTCAGCCATTTGGTGTTTGCGTTTATTCCAGGCTGATTGATTTCTAATAGTATCCTCCGTGCTTACGAAGTCAACCAGTTTCCGAAAAATGAAACCTGGGCTAAAATTGGCCATGTAGCATTAAAGCTAGACATGAGCAAAGCTTACGGTACATTGAGTGATCTTTTGCTGAAGGAATGCTTTGAGAATTGGCGCTTAAAGATAGATGGATGCATCTCCAGTGTTTCCGACTCTGTTAATCCTAAATGGAGAGAAACTTCTCTTTTTTTCCGTTCTCAAAGGGACCTTCGTCAGGGAGATCCTTTATCTCGATATCTCTTTCTCATTTGTGCGTGAAGATTTTCTTCGCAGATTTATGCTTCGGAACAAGGGATACACGGAGATACCACTGGAAGAGGCTGTTCTACTAAATCACATTTACCCTTTTTGCCGTTGTTAGCCTGCTGTTTTTCAGAGAAACCGATGAAGAAGTTGTGGAAGTCAACCGTCTCTCATCTGGAGAAACATTTCTAAAGGCCTGAACGGTAGTGGAGGTGGCCACCGGAAAAAGTCATGCTTTGGGGGGGAAGAGGTGGCGGATCACGCCCAACTACATTTCATGTCCAATCTTGAACCACCAATTACATTCCAATGCGCAAGGGTGGCAGTTTAAATGCTCACGATAGGCAGAAATGGAAAGGAGAGGTTGCATATGATACATTCAGGCGGGATGAAGCGAGGTCGATAACGCGCATTCCATCGGGTACGAGCTTTAATTCTGACCGCCTTATTTTGCACAACAGCCAAGAAGGTTGCTTTCTCCGTGCTAAGTGCATATCGGTTGATTCTCGAGTGTAATCCTCTTCGTACGCAAGGTGGCATAGAGGTGGGTGAAACCGGCTCTGAAGATGAAGCCAGATGGAGTTTGAATTGGGAGAAACTGCCATAACATCCTTCCATCATAATCACCAGCCACATAAAAAGAGGAACTAACGTGGAAGACATGTGCCCAGTTTGTGGGCAGGAGGGTGAACTGGGGTTCCATGCTCTCGACAATCTAACAAGTAGAACATACCATCCACGAGATTATTACCACAAGGCACTCACGGCCACCTTCATGGTGATTTTGTTTCGTAAAAAAAGATGGACGAGCCACCGAAACTTGTAATGTCCATTTTATAAGTATCCGAGCACAATCAATAAGAAATTCTCCCCTGTTCCCAAAGACTAAGAATACCAGTCCCCCACCTTCTGTAGTTTAGCCTTTTCTTAGCTCAAAACTATGTTTTTACATTTTTCTGCCCAGATCCACGTAGTTTTGTCCATTGGTTAGGTACCTTACCCGGATCAACATTATTGGATCTCTCTAAATTGGTCTCAAAAGGTTGTGTATTAGCAATGTTACGGAGTATAAGGTTACCGCTTTGAATGCCACGAGATTTGGGTTGAAGAATGTGGCTAGCAAGGGGATCTTAAATTCAAAGCTTGTGACGCTGGTCGAAAATGTTTTAAGTTCATAAAAAGCAAAAAAGAAATAAAAATCACTCCGACCCATCAAGGTTCACATTTACAATGGGCAATTCCAACACCATCCACTGCTCAAAGAAAACATGGTGTTTTTCTGGGCCAAAGTGTAGGCCAGTAATCTGACACACATTGCAGTAAGTGCCTGTAGATGACGAGGTGAAATTCATAGTTAAACTAATGCCTAATGCAACATAAAAGCTTAAAAACTTGAGAAACCTGTTACAAGTCAAGCCGGAATGACCAAAACTTATGTATAATAGATAGATAAGAATGCAGTAGCCGTGAAGACACGAGCGTGGTGCCAGTGTTGCTATTATGAAGTCCAGAGGGCAAATAGACTAGTCCTATAAATTTCATGAAAATAACCTAACAAAAGTCAGATGAATAAAGAATGCACTCAAAATAGGGGGAAGAAATGTTGACCATCCAACACGGCATACCTAGCACGAACCAATTATATCAGCATAAAACTTCATCAAGGTACACACCTTTACTTGGTAGCCTGTGCAATGATATTGCTCAGAGAACTAGCTTCTTCTTTAGCTGCCTCCACTAAAGAATCCTGCAACACAACAGTAAGGGCATCCGATTAATATCTTGGATTCATGCATCCCAGGGACAATATTGAAGAGCTCGTACCTGCACTGCTACTAGACGGGCTACTGTTTTGTTGCTCGACTCTTGAAGTTCACCAGCTATCAAAATTTCATCCAGTATATAGTATGCCTGCCAAGTTTTCTGTCAGAACCTTGTAAGCAGTGAACATATGAAGTAAAGAATAACCACATGAAAATTGCCATCATGGTAGTTAACTCCTTTTACCTCATTATCCCCATCCCAAGCACGCAGTCTCTCAAGTTCCTAGCAATCAGGTATATTCTCAATCTAGCCTTTCATAGTCTTAACAAGCACATCACTCTGCTTGAGCACCTAAGGCCTACACAGGAGAAGACCATACCACCTCAACCAATATTTCCCTTTTTACTTTTTGTTAAGTACCACAAGCATGTTCCCTCGTCTCCATAGGTGCCACTCCTACCTTGGAGTGATGATCTTTTCTCATTAATTCTCATTATTGATAGTAAGAAAAGAAATAAAACTGCCCAAAACAGTGGTCAGGCATTTATTGGCATTGGAGGGGATAAGCACGTATATGTGATATGACATCCCCCCCCCCCCCAAAAAACAAAACAAAACCCCGACAACAATAACATAGAGATGACTCGTAGTCCAAAAGCTAATCAGCAGAAAGCATCCCATAAAGATGAAGAAAGCTTATATTACGAAAGCATGTGTATGTTTTACTCTCTATCTCTAGTATGTTTGTGGAGGCTTTCCTTATTCTTATCATTTTCTTTGGAAAGTTATTAAAGGCCATTTGAAAACTTGAGGAGAAAAGAAGTGTAGAAGTCACCCAAATAATCTTTGTTCAAACCAGACATTATGTGGTAACATGAGCGAAAAGAATACAACTGGCTTTCGCTAAATAATGAACTTGAAAGCACATAACTGAACCGCACAACACCGTAAAACATAGTTTGAGCAGCTAAATATATCTTCAAACGCCATAAATGCTCTACAGGTGGCCACTTTGTTACAATGATGATTCTCCCCGACATATAGTTCTTTTCATTTTGGTTTACATATGAATATCATGGATTTAGTATCAGCAACGTCCCTCATAAAACCAAAAGAAAGGAGAAGCATCAAGCAGATCCAAGCAAGATACCTTGTGAAAATTGAAGAGCAGGTCCAGCTCACACTTCCAAAGTAGCGGTCTAGTATCTCTACAAAATGATGAATTACTTCAAGGATCTCCAACTCATTATCATCCTGGTTAACACACATGCAGAAATAGAGGCTGGTATATCTGCAATATTAACACATTAGAACAAAAAGAGGTTCCATATACATGAAAATCGACAAACTGTTACTACCAAAGAAGAGAAGTAATAAATATCTTGTGAATACCTTTTATAAACCACTTTAAATCCCCTCCACTCAACGAAGGTACAGAGCTTGGGGCCTCGTGTGAGAATTAGACCACTGAGCTCTCGGAGTACCTTTACAAGCATAAAAGCACATGTCAAATATAGAAATGCATACCGGTTTCAAGAATCATTCTGATAGTGAAAACAGAGAAGAGCTTTTTAGAGGTTCAAATTCATGGACATAGAAGTAAAAAAAAAATGGTCAAAAGTAAGAAGCTAAAATGAACTCTGGTATCTTTACAGTGGCAGCCACTTTATTTGATGTAATGGTAAGTTTAAACTTGCAAAAACTTGGTGTCACACTAAAGTGGAGTATATGACAAGCAGAAAGGAAAGGAGACAGTTAATGTACTCTTTCTATTTATTTCATTCTTCTATCCATCTTGTGGGGGTTTGTACGTAAGCTTGTTATCAATTACATTTGGTCACCCTACTTTCAAAATGCACCAAGAGGACCTGTTACATAATGATCACGGCATCGTTCTCACTGTCCTTCCAGGAACATAAGCATTCAGGTAGTGGAAAACATAAGAAATATAGTTTTACCTTAGTCCTTTCCTTCTGGGAATAAGGAGAATACCATTTTGTCAACCTTACTTTCCCTGTCGGCTAATGAGAAGCACAAAGTGAATCTGCAAGGATAGCAAGTTTTAGCAGTTCAGTAATCCACAATCTTATCGAAGGAAAGTTTTCATTATCAACTAAGGATCAAAACTCCGAACCTTGAGGCGACACTGTACAAGACAAACCACAAATAATGGACGTGTGTGGAAGCTTCTCAACGAACAGAAAAACATTGACTAAGAAAGAAGTGTATACTGTGTCTTGCTACAATTAGCAACTAAGACTCCGTAAAAGAACAACAAACCATACTTCAGCTCAAGTGAGGCAACCTTTTTGGCACGACAGAATAACAAATTAGCATTGTCAAATCTTCTACCTAAGGCACGTCCATTCACTCCAAGAGCTCTGAGAAAAGGAGTTACAAAGTAATGCTGGTCTACCCATCATATCTTATCCAAAAGGAAGACACAATCAAGTTTTATCAAGTGAAACTTTTACTTGAGAATCTTACTGTAGTTTCAAACATATTTGAGGCAGAACAAGAAAGCAAGAACGTAGAAGTGCTAACAAGATTATCTGCAGGAGAAGAGCAGAGAAATATAAAAGGAGTTTCCGGTCAGAACGATCATCTGACGCCAACAAGTAAACTTACGGCTTTTTCTTAAATTGCTTAACCATATGCCCAAAAGACTTTAGCTGGCGCTATGTGCAAGTGTGTGTGTGCATCACACTTAACAATCCCTCTCATTTACAAGTTCTCCGTTGCATGTGGCCACTAAGAAACCTATCAAGGTGAACCTAGTATATAAACATAATGGAGTCTAATCTGCACCACAAAAAGAGGGGAATAAATTCAAGTGTGAAGCATTGACCATTTGATTCAAGACCTTGCAAACCAGCAGTCTGATACCGTGTCAAATGATCAAGTTCAAAATCAATTGACAGTCAACGGACAATCCCACAGGGCTCAAGTGTTAAAGTGCAAGGCTTCATTAGTCAATGTAGGACTTTAAATTCATTCTCCTACGAGGCCGGCAAGAAGAATGGAGGATGGGAAAACATTCTAATTCTTACATGCATTCCCTCTCAAGTTCCATGATCCAAGAAAGTACTAAAGCTCCTGGCTTTTCACTTTGACATAAGGGTTAGCGGATGGAGACCATTTTCCAGGTAATACACCCGGCAATTATAATCATTACTTTCCCCATTTGATTGGGTTATCCCTTTTGATTCCCACAACAAAATTGGTATATGTGAACAATGAATTGAATTAAAATAGCAATTATAGATCAAATAAACATAATTTGGTAAGTCAAGCAAAGACAATAAGTACAGTCTATGTTTATATATTTATCATAGGAATTTGCATAAAATCAAATGACCGAGTCCGATGAAACCACGGTATTAAAAAAAAATATGAATAAACCTTAATACGTAATACGTTACTCATTTCAAGATGATCATGTATTATTCCTAATCATAAGAAGGAATATAGATATACGAATATGCAGAATACATACCCCTGAAGGAACAAAAGCCCATGTAATTTGCGAATGACATAAAAGAAATGAGACAAATGTTGATTAAGAAAAACTAACACATCTAATTTTCACAAACCAAAGCTATTCACGTGGGACTCATACAGAAGATATGTGTCTTCCGAGTAGGGCTGTAAATGAACCGAGCTGTTCACGAACAGCTCGATGTTCGTTCTCTTTGAAACTCGTTCATGTTCGTTCATGTAATAAGTGAACCGAACACTAACACAATTTTAGGGTTTGTTTAATAAACGAGCCGAGTTTGAACATAATGCTGTTTGTTAATTAATGTTCTTGAACAAGGGGGCTCGTTTATTTAACGAACCGAACACGAGCCGAGTCTTAAACAAACATTGGTTCGTTTATACTCATTAAAAATTACAATATATTAGTTCTACTAAAAATATCTGTGTGTATTGGGAGGTGTGTTAGGACGTGGAAGCTCGTGGATCACTTATCCTCACCAAACTCATTTCCCTTCTCCGCAGAGTTCAGAGACATTCAAATCAAGTCTCAAACCTACACACCCGTGCCCCCTCTCTCATCACTACACCGACGGGCAGCGACGACCAGACCACACCACACACAGCCGGCAGACCACCGTTCATACCGCCTCCTTCTCTCTGATTCTTGAACAATCAAGCGCCCTGTGCCCCCTCTTTCTCATCACACAAGATCACCACCGGCCAAACCACACCTTACGCTGCCGCCAGATTACCGCTCATACCACCTCCTTCTCTCTGTTTCTCGAACAGTCAAGCACACTTAGTCCCCTCTCTCTCATCACACAAGATCACCACCGCCAGACCACCGCCCACATCGCCGGCTAGACCACCGCCCACACAGCAGGCAAGACCACCGCCAAGTCAGGCCAGAGGCTCACAAACGGCAGCTGCTCCTCCATAAAAGCCAAGTCGTTTGATCTCTGAAGGCTCTCCGATCGGTATCTTCTCATTCACAGTCACGGACAAGCTAATTAAAGCTTATTGCTCTAAAGTGATCAGATTAGATCTCTTTCTCTGTTATGTTTTCAACTCTTGGAAGTATGATTTGAATGTTTTCTAGTTTCTACTCTTTCTTTAGCTGGTCATGGGCATGTATTCTCATAGAAAAATTATATGTGCCTTTTCACATTGTTGTATATAACAAAACTACCGGAATACTAATAGAAAGGAGAAGATGAGAGTGTTGATTGAACCAGTGCTGGTTATTGCATTACTTTGATAATTGATTCTCACTTTTGCTTCTGTCGGAGACCCTGCTGGTTATTTCTAGTTTCTCTTTCTCGTTTACATTGCCCATGTAGGAATTTGAAGGGATAGTTAGCCACACCTGCACTTGAGACTAGAATTTAGCTTAGATTTTAGCTGAGTTTCAGGCTGAAATTGCGAATGGTATTCCCCAGGCTGAAAGATGATGAGTTTAATTTGCTCAGTTGATTATGTACTTACTCTTGTATAAAATTGAACGAGATCCACATGATAGCTTGATAGTGCATAGTTGTGCTAGTTTTCCTCGTCATTTGGGTTCAAATTCCATCCACATAGTTTTTGCTTATCACCCATCTTTAAGAAATAAGTAAGATTGAAAGTACCATGATAAATTCGACAATGTCGTAGAATACACGAAATGTGAAAGGTATTCTAGAATGATTTAGCTAATCACGATAAATACGCAATTTAAGCCTTTCATCAATAATTATTAAATGACAATAAATTTACAAAGATAGTCCATAACTTGTGAATATTAATGTTACTATGGCTGTTACCATAAACACGCCATACATCCTATAACAATGGCAAATCAAATGAAAAAAGTGACTAACATCATGCAATCAATGGATCAAATGTACACAGAGTTGATGTGATAAACCATATTTCAACTTGGTTTTCAAGAACATAATATTGAAATTTAAAGCAAGAGGGGGAGGGGAGAGGGGAAGTACAGCGGTGCCACGACGGTGTGCCGTGTGCGGCTTATCGGTTGGCTTTTACGTACACTTATGAGTAGTAGACTGTGTGTGGAAGTTTAGGTAGTGTTTGATAGAATTTTTGTGTTCCGCTTTTTGTTCAAGTTTTGTAAACTTCTTTAATGCTTTTGCTGTTGGTTGAATTAAAACGTTAAAAGTAAAAACAAAAATCTCACCAGTTTGTTAGTGAGCTGGGCCGCATGGGGACTAAACTCAGTGGGCCTAAGAAATTAGAGCCCATACCTGGAAATCACTGAGCGGGTGGACTCAGACTGAGTTAACAGGTTCTGTGTCAATTTTGCCCCCGGGTCATTTGCCATAGCTGCCAAACCTAAAAGGTGACTGTCATTTATCGCGGGTGATTTGCAAAGAGTTTAATTTGCTACTTTGAATGTTGTAAACTTGTAATTAAGGTATTCAAGCATTTTGCATCAAGACAATTGGTGCATATATATAGAAAATTGTTTGAACTCCTAATTGTTGGTTTTGTTTTTTGCAGGACTAATTAAAGAAAAAGCTGTACTTTTTTTATGGACTGCATGCTTGATACGTTACTTGGACTGTGTTGGAAGTATAACTGCAGATTTTGTATATGCGTAGTTACGTCTTTTGTACAAGGCATTATTTTGTAAACTCTTGTCTAATGCAGCAGTTGTAATTAGTAATTGACATTATATTTGTGGCTACAGTAATGTATGTATGGAAGAACATAATTGTTAATTACCAATGGGTTTCCAGGTTGTCTCTAATTTAATTTTGTTAGTTTGTAGCAATAAGTTGATACGAACACAGACACGAACTCAAGCTCGAGCTCGGTTCGTGAAGCTTAAACGAACGAGCCGAGTCGAGTTCAATCTTTTGATTATTTTCACGAACCGAACACGAACACAAAACTATATATGCTCAACGAACATGAGCCGAGTTCAAACACAACTTTAGAATAAACGAACGAGTTCGAACATGGCCATGTTCGGCTCGAACTCGGTTCGTATACAACCCTACTTCCGAGTGTGTAAGGTATGTGTGTGTGTGTGTGTGTGTGTGTGACCGTACATGGTTGATATGCAAAACGAATGGAAAAGACTCTCACCATAGCTCAGCTAGTTTGATTTAAGACAAATCTTGATCGCCGTGTAAATCAGTTGTAAGCCTGTTAGCAAATAGCGTGTCAATGTAAAGTTCTCGATTTCGGGTTCAATTGTAATGAACAGGCAATAGAGATTTGGGATAATTGCGTAAAATACCCATGTGGTTTGGGGTAGTTACAAAAAAATCCCTCCCGTTACAAGAATTGCAAAAAGGCACCTAAGATTTAAAAAGTATTACACCCGTCAATAAAACTATCTGTTTTAACTGCGTTTGATAATACTTTCATTTTTGGTTTTATATTTTCAAAAAAATAAAAATCAAAACTAGTTTAATTTACATTTTTTTATAAAAACAAGTGGTTATTTGATAACTCAGTTTTTATTTTGAGTTTTTTTTTTTGTGGTGATTTGCGGTGGCAATGGTGAGGCTTGGGCGGTGGTCGACGATGGCGGCGGCCGGCCGTCGACGGTGGCGCTTATTTTTTCCAGTTTACAAAACTGGAAAAAAGAAAACTCGGTCAAACGGGGCTTAAGATAACGGCGATCCAAATTGTTAAAAGAAATTGATCTTTTCGATGGCGAGAGAAGGCTAGCTGGTAGAGGGAAACGATTGTCGCAGTTTACAAGCCTTTGAAAATTTACTGCTGCTTACTTTTTGCTTCTAGATTTATTTAGTCGTGGTTAACAGTTTGTCAGGTTCCTATTTTTTTGCATCTTAGCCGTGCATAGAGTTGTTTGAATTTTAGTCAATTTGGTTAGCAGGTAGTATCAGAGTTGTTTTGAACCAGTCAATTTCAATTTTGTTAGTAGGCAGTGGAGTCATAATAGCATAAAATTGTTAGTAAGTTGAGAACTTATAGGGACTTTTTGGTATGACTTTTCTAGCAGAGAAATCTTCTAGAATTTAGGTCTCTACCATTTTGTGCTTTGGTTCCTAATTGAATTCCATGTGTATAACCGTACTCTGTATTTGTTGATAGGGTATTAGAGCTTTGGGCTCTTGATCCGAGGGCTCTTGTGATAGCCTCAATGGGGCAATTATTCTTCTTGAGTATTGACTTGTTGACTTGTTGGAGAGGATTAAGTTGTTGCGAGCAATTTTCTTTGAGTTCTCTGATATGGATTAGATTAGTGGAGGAAATGGTTCTACCCAATATGGTTAAAAAAACATTGTAGGCATGAACTACAAGTACATGCAAATGTGCATAGAAGCTTATCTTCAGGGTCAAGATATGTAGGATGTTAATAAATTGGGTCAGTGGACCCATTATCCGCCCACTAACAGATAATGTGTATTTGTTAGTCTGGATAATTACAGTTAATTAGAGGATATTTATCTCCTAAGTGTTTGAGGTAAATACATCTTTATCTCCTAAGAGTTGGAGGTAAAGCCAGTCTCTAATTGTATCTCTATATAAAGGCTAGAGATATCCCAATAAATTAAGGAAGTCATAGCAATAATCCCTCTCTCTATAGCACTCTCTCTAGAGCAATCACCAAGCTCTAGGATTTGGTTCGTGGACGAAGAACTCGACTCTAGTAGCCGTTTTCGTACCTGCGAAAAAGATCAAGCGTGTTGGAGGCTCGTAACAACAAGGATCCTACGTCGGAATTTTCGGAGACTTCGTACGGTATGTTTTCGAACCCATTACGTGTTACGTGGTAGCACAATATATGTTGTAATCGTTTCAACATTGGTATCAGAGCATGATTACTTGTTGATTCGCCTTTAACATGCTAGATTAAATAATGTGCATGTTACGATTTTTTCCGGATACATGAATGAGACCCATTATTAAAATTCGAAATTTTTTGAGCATGTTTTTCTGAAAAATAATTAGATGGTTTTGTTCTCCTATGGTTGAGGATGAACTCCATAAAATTTCGTGATTTTTGGATGCATGATTTGTGAGAAATCACGATTTTATTTTTCAAGAAAACTGTGGTTTTTTCGAGTTTTGGGACTCAAATTCGGAGCATGATATTCTGTTTTTATCATGATCGGTTGGTACATAATTAATCTATGTTGTATAAGCTTTCCAACGATATATCGTACGCATTATTTGGCTTAAAAACGAGAGAGATATGGCATCCCGAAGTTGGCATCGCGGCATGGCGGCGGCTGAAAAAAATTAGGATTTTTTCACGAAGAAGATGAACAGTGCACACAAGCCGTGACACGTGTCACGCGCCGATTGAGCCACGTGCATGACTAAGTCACACACCACTCGCTGACACGCGCCCCACGCGCCGAACGTGAGCCAAGCCACGCCCTGGAGCCGCGCACGCGGGTCCACGCACTAGCCGAGGCTGCTGGAACGCGCGCCACGCGCCCACACGAGCGACACGCGCAGAGACTGCTGGACACGCGCGATCACGCGCTCGGCTTCATCTCACGCTCCCCACGCGCGCCTTTGCCAGAAATCAGATTGAATCCCACGCGCAGTGGTGGCGCGTGGAGGCGCGTGCAGTCTGGTTTTTGGCCGGTGATCGTCACCGCCGGCGAGTGGAGCCTTGTCGTGCCTTCTGAAAATTTTCAATGGTGTTGAATTACCTTTATACCCTCTGTGTGTGTTCTGTTTAATTTTTAAACGACTTTTTCTATGAAAAATTAACTTTAAAATTTTGTTTTATACACACAGAATTTTTATTTAATTTCAGAGGGTATATTAGGGTTAAATTTACTGTTTGTCATCTTTTAAGAATTTATCTCTCAGTTTTTGGTCATTTGTGAGTATTTTTGTGGTACTTTTGTGGTTCCCAAAAATACGAATAATGCGTAAATATTATTTTTTGCACTTCGTGAGTAGCAATAAATATTTTTGGAGAGTTATATGACATAGATAAATTATGTCTAATTTGTTACATGCTTGCCTTGATTTGTGTTATGGTTTAAATATACTTCTGAAGTATATTTGTTAGGCTTTTGGTAAGCCCACTTTTCTTTTTAAACCTAATTTCAAGGCCTTCACGCCCGTTTTCCTTGGGAGGAGAATGTGGCATATTCATCCATTTTATTACCCTTTAACTTCTTATTTGAGCATGCTAGTTTTAGGTTAAATGGATGGATATTAGATTGGCATTCTAAAGAAACTTATGTTTTATGTGTTTACTCTTGCTTTAAGAAAATTCTTTTGAGAATAATGTGCTGTGCGGCATCTCCATTTGTTTTATTGGAGTAGTTTGTAGTAGGATTCTCAAAGATGTTGTATTCTGCTATTTCCCTGTATATTTCGAGAAAGCCTTGTACGGGGATGTAATTTCGCACGCACATTATTCAAGCCAGAATTTTCTTAGCATAAGTTATTAGAATGCCAATAGGGCTCAATGGAGTCCTTGCACACTATTGTATGGTGCAATAATATTGTTCTAAATTATCATGTGGATGATTTATTATATTGTGGCTTATATGATGATGAAATTTATTGCGAAAAATTACTTGAAAAATATTTTTCCCAACTCACATACATGGGAGATGATTACGAGCTTAGCAAATTTTCGATTTCATGATGTGAGGAAGGATTATGTTTTTCATTTGAATTTTTTGAAATAAAAATAAGGATGTATAATTAATGTCTTTTCCTTGCGCAATCTAATGTAGTGAATATAATGGCCACCAAAAATGTCATAGCTGATCTCGTTAAGGGTGAGAAACTTAACGGAGATAATTATGACGTTTGGCACAAAAAGATGAAATTCATGCTGAACGAACAAGAGCTCGAGGAGCACTTGACCAAGGAGATGGTCGCGCCAACTGAGGCGCAACCCCTAAGAGACCACACTGCCTACCAGAAATGGAATCAGAAAGATCGTAGTGCGCGCTACACCTTGTTGAGCAGCTTGCAAAATGATCTAATTGGGCAGTATGATGAACTTCCAACTTGCAAAGCTTTATGGGATCAGCTCAAGTTTTCTTTTGGTGGAACCTCAACTACGCGGCTTCGTAGCCTTGTGATTAAGTTTGAGGAGTACACAAAAGACCCTAAACATACCATGAGTGAACATCTAAGGATGATGTCCAATATGATTGGTAAGCTAAGGGATGCTGGCCATGCGCTCACAGATGAGCAGCAAGTCAGAGCTGTCATAAGGTCCCTTCCTGCCTCGTGGGCCAATATGAAACAGATATTGACCCACAGTGAAAACATCAAGAACTTTTCTGATGTTTCACAGCATGTCATCCTTGAGGACGAGACTCGAGATACTGACAAGACCCTTGCTTATGTCGCCCAAGGGGGATCGCGCAATGCAAATGGCAAGCGCAAAAGACAAAGTAAGAAAGGTAAGAAAGGCGAGGCTAGCACTTCTGCGCCAAAGGAAGGAAAAATGAAGAAACGCAAGAGAGGAAAACGTGGTGGGAAAAAGGATCTGTCTAAAGTTAAATGCTTCAACTGTCAACAGAAAGGACACTTCGCTCGTGATTGCACTGAGCCGAAGAAGGTACTTTCAGAATCTCTCTCTCAGTTATATGTTTCCTCACATGTGATGGTTGCTCATTCCCAACCTGTGTGGTTTGTGGATACAGGTGCAACAAAACATGTAGCACGTGATCGAGAGGGGTTCGTAGATTATCACCGGATTCCAGCGGGTAGCAAACATATCTTCATGGGAAACAATAGCTCCGAAGAGGTGCTAGGGGTTGGTTCTTACCAGCTCAAGTTGCGCACTGGGCGCACATTGATTCTAGAGGATGTGCGATATGCACCCACAGTTCGGCTTAATCTACTTTCAGTTACTGCTTTATTAGACAGTGGTTTTTCCTTTATTTTTAGGGGTAATAAGTTGGACATTTTTTTGGATGATGTTTTGTTCGGACATGGTTTTCGCATGGATAGTCTTTTTCAATTGGATTTAATTGATTCTCAGTCTTCTTATTCTTATGTGGTGAATGATAATATTGTGAATGATTCTACCACCTGGCATGCAAGACTGGGCCACATAGGCCAAGATAGAATGACTCGTTTGGCTAGAGAAGGCCTTTTTGGCCCACTCGCAAAAGTCAATCTACAAACTTGTGAGGCTTGTTTGGCCGGTAAAGCATGCAGGAAGCCTTTTGGAAAGGCTGTGAGAGCAACTCAACCACTTGAGCTAGTTCACTCTGATATATGCGGACCTATGAGTGTAAAGGCACGCCATGGCGCCTCTTATTTCCTTACACTGATAGACGATTATACGCGATATGGTTATGTGTATCTGATATCTCACCGCTACGAAGCTTTGGACTGTTTCAAACGCTTTGTAGCTGAGGTTGAGAATCAGAAAGAGAAGAATTTAAAAACTCTTCGCACTGACCGAGGACGCGAATATTTGTCAGATCACTTCAAGAAGTTTTGTGAGGAAAAGGGGATACGCAGGCAACTTACTATTCCTAATACTCCACAACAAAATGGTGTTGCGGAAAGAAGGAATAGAACATTGTTAGACATGGTTAGGTCTATGATGGCGCAAGCAAACCTTCCTATATCTTTTTGGGGGGATGCCCTTTTGACTGCAGCCTATATACTTAATCGTGTGCCTTCACAGTCAGTCAAATCCACCCCTTATGAGCTTTGGAATGACCAAAAGCCAAATTTGGATAACTTGCGCCCATGGGGCTCAGCAGGTTATGTTCACAGTACTTCTCATAAGTATGGGAAACTAGGGCCTAGAGCAAAGAAGAGTATCTTTCTAAGGTATTCTGAAAACTCTAAAGGCTATGTAATGTATGGTGAACATCCAAATGGTGGAAGGACTGAAATAGAGTCTCGTGATGTCGATTTCATAGAGAGTGATTTTCCTAGCATTGGAGATGCGAGTAAGAATCTTGACCTCTATGAGTTAGAGGAGGTTGAACCCACTTTACCATCTTCAAGCGAAGGTGGGGAATTAGTTCCTCATCCGGTTGTCGCTGAAGATAGTGTAAGTGACCTTCAACCTAGTGGGAGTATCCCAGACAGTGGGAGCACACCATAAGGACCATTAGGTCAACAAGATTCTCAACTGCGTAGAGGTGCACGAGGAAGAGTTCCACGTCGTCGTTTTGAGATTGACGGAGAAATTCTTATGTGCACTCCAAATGATGAAGACGAGCCTACTTCTGTGGAAGAAGCCTTATCTTCATCTGCTAGAAATGAGTGGATGGCTGCAATGAAGGATGAGTTAAGCTCAATGGAAAAGAATCGAGTCTGGGAGTTGATTGACCTTCCGCCAGGGCGCAAGACTATTGGAAACAAGTGGGTTTTTAAAGTCAAGCGCAAGGTAGATGGGTTAATCGACAAGTATAAGGCACGTCTTGTGGCGAAAGGCTATACCCAACTGCGGGGTGTGGACTATGAAGATACTTTCTCCCCAGTGGTGAGATTTGCTTCAATTCGCCTGATCCTAGCTATTGTCGCCCAGCAGGATTTAGAACTTTTTCATATGGATGTTAAGACTGCGTTTCTCAATGGAGAACTAGACGAAGAGATTTATATGGCTCAACCCGAGGGTTTTGAAGTCAAAGGACATGAGCGCAAAGTTTGCCGTCTCAAACGTTCTATATATGGTCTCAAACAATCGTCTAGGCAGTGGTACTTTAGGTTTCATCATGCCATTACCTCTATAGGTTTTGAAATGATTGAACAAGACCATTGCGTTTACGTAAAACGATCCAAGAAAAATATTCTAATCCTTTCTTTGTATGTGGATGACATTCTTTTAGCTGGGAATGACATGAGTTCCATTGTCGCCACTAAGCAGTGGCTGTCCTCAACTTTTGAGATGAAGGACATGGGAGAAGCTAATTATGTGCTCGGGGTTAAAATCATACGTGATCGTCCAAAGAGACTTCTCGGTTTGTCTCAAGAGACATACATCAAGAAAGTCATTGAACGATTTCGTATGCATAACTCAAAACCCATAGACACTCCAATGGACAAGGCGTGTACTTTAACCACAGACCAATGCCCAAAGAATGATGAGGAAAAGAATCGGATGTCCAAAGTGCCTTACGCGGCTGCAGTTGGGAGTCTGATGTACGCTATGTTGTGTACGCGTCCAGACATCTGCTTTGCCGTTGGAATGGTGAGTCGTTATCAGAGTAATCCTGGACCCGCTCATTGGAATGCGGTGAAGAGGATCCTTCGATACTTGCGTGGAACCGCTGATCTCGTCCTGTGTTATCATGGTGGAGACTTGAGACTGAGAGTATACAGCGATGCTGATTGGGGCGCTGATAGAGATGAGCGCATATCCACTTCGGGTGGAGCTATCTCTTGGCACAGCAAGAAAAAGTCTTGCATCGCCCTATCCACGATAGAGTCGGAGTATGTTGCTTGTTCAGCAGCAGTCCAGGAAACTGTTTGGTTGAGGTCATTCTTACAGGCTCTAGGGGTTACAGCTCATGCAGATGAGTCTGTCACTGTTCACTGTGTCAATACAGCTACCCTAGATTTTGTAACGGACCCCAAATATCAAACACATAGGCCTTCGTTATCACTTCATTAGAACTTTAGTTGCGCAAGGAGAGGTGACCATGAAGCATATACCTACTGGCAGAATGGTGGCTGATCCTTTGACCAAGCCTATTGCTAGAGATGTTTTCCTTTCTCACATTAGGAGTATGGGACTACGTAGGTTTTGATATGTTTATGGCATCTTATGTACTTGACATTATTTATTACATTAAATTTTCATTCCTTGATTTGAGTTTATTTTGGAATGAATGGATAATCTTTGTGATTACATATACATCCTTGTTGAGAGTGTCACCAGGCTCGAATTGACCCACTCACACGGGTAATTCACCTTGGCGCTAAGATAGCGAGCAAGATGAGACATAATTGTCTTAAGCGCCAAGTGGGCGAATAAGATGATACAGCTTATAAAGCAAACATGTCGCCTTAGTTGGAGCTAAGATGAGACCTAATAAATGTAGGTCGATCATAGAGTATCTCCACAACTCTATGTAGCCTGTTTACAGCCGAATGTGAGATTTCAGGCAGGCACTATGAGAGTGACTGGGCTGAAAAACTCAGGTTAGGCGCTTGTACAGCGACTAGACTTAGATTCGTATGGCGTATTTATTATACATTTATGTGACACGCCCTTGAGGGTTACGCCATAGCATGCAAATCATACTGCATGTGCTAAATGCAGACCGACAGTGGGAGTGACGAATGAATCCCTGCTTCGTCACTGTGTGAGCCACTTGGATCAAAATTTTTGATCATATATGGTACCCTTTTCACCTTAGACTATGTCATGAAGAGGATACTCAATGTCGCTACTTTAGCATGTACCCTTGGATCATGGATGATGCGGTCTCGCGGGGCATGTCTAGGAAAGCGGTTGGGTCTAATTGGAATGACATGAGGGCTTTGGGAAGAAAGTTCAATATTACATCATGTTGTGTGATTCATAGCCCGGGCGACTTTGTCGATTTTCGTTTCGATATGAGTCATGAATACATAACATATGAGAGGTTTAACACTGCTCATTATGAGGGATTTGAGAGTGTTTAATCTGGTGTAGTTGAACTATCTGGGGTACATACGAGATTTTTTGGAGTGATGTATTGTGTTAGTTTGGTGATAACTTAATACAATACTCCTCAACTGGACATCCTTTCTCGTAGGTCGCACGTTCCATTTCCTGTATGAGGAGATGAGTGGACGAGAGATAAAGAGGGACTGTACGATTTATTTGCCCTGTGTGTGGGCGAGTGGGAGCTGTTAATAAATTGGGTCAGTGGACCCATTATCCGCCCACTAACAGATAATGTGTATTTGTTAGTCTGGATAATTACAGTTAATTAGAGGATATTTATCTCCTAAGTGTTTGAGGTAAATACATCTTTATCTCCTAAGAGTTGGAGGTAAAGCCAGTCTCTAATTGTATCTCTATATAAAGGCTAGAGATATCCCAATAAATTAAGGAAGTCATAGCAATAATCCCTCTCTCTATAGCACTCTCTCTAGAGCAATCACCAAGCTCTAGGATTTGGTTCGTGGACGAAGAACTCGACTCTAGTAGCCGTTTTCGTACCTGCGAAAAAGATCAAGCGTGTTGGAGGCTCGTAACAACAAGGATCCTACGTCGGAATTTTCGGAGACTTCGTACGGTATGTTTTCGAACCCATTACGTGTTACGTGGTAGCACAATATATGTTGTAATCGTTTCAACATAGGAACTTATGGGCGTTGCATATTCTGTAATCCCAGATGACATTCCTAAGGATGCCGAAACACGACGAAAATGGAAGATGAAATGCAAGAATGCTCTTTTACTTTGGGAACATCAACCTGTATGGAGTATACTGATCGTCTTTATGACGTCGATTCGCCAAAAAACGTCCAGAAAACTCATCAAAAAGAATACAGCGCGGTTGCAATTGCTTGAAAATAAGATCTTGCGACGTTAACCCAAAGAGGTATGTGCATTTCATAATATTTTTCAAATGTATATTTCTTCTGAAATTTCACAACTAGATATGGATGAGTGGATCAGTGAAGGAAGACTATAGCGGTACCTTCTTCGTGGCCTAAGGAAAGAATACATGTCTTCCTTTACTTCGGTACGAGGATGGGTGGTTCAGCTTTTGTTAAAGAACTAGAGAATCTGCATTCTAGCCAATAAGCACTTGCTAAGTAAATCCCACAGAAATCTATTTCTGAAGCAGACGATGTTCTCTTAAGAGTAGGAGAATTCTAAAGCACTCGTAGGTGGTAACAGATTTTCTGCAAAAGTTCAAATCGAATGGCAGATTGTAGCAGTATACTGCAGCACAAATATACTAGTAAGAAGTGCTATAAGTGTGGACTATCTGGCAACATCAAGATGCATTATCGTGTGGATCTTGCGGAAGCAAACACGGCTTCTGAAAATGATGACGGCGGAAAGCGCAAGTGGGAGCAGTGTTTTTCTAGCGAGATGAGACAAAAGCAAGATCAGGGCTTTGGTGCTTTTGATCAAGTTAAAGTGTCTCTTAATTACGTGAAATATAACGAGGAGTAGAATCTTGACTCTGGTTGCTCACATCGCGTGACTGAGAAAACTGCGCTTGTCTATAATATTCACAAGAATAATGGAGATCTGGTAATTATCACTGCAGATAATTTTGTTCATCCCAGTATGAATGAAGGTATGGTGAATATCAGTGCTCATGGTTCAATAGACAGTGGCGTACTTCTGAAGGACGTCTACCACGTGTTAGGACAAAAGAAAAATCTAATCTCAGATTCTCGAATGACTGATTCTGGAAAAAAAAAAAGTGTTATTTGGTCCTCAAGATGTCATGGTTCGTGATGACCGCAAGAAGGTCGTAGAAGATGACATTCTTCTTGTTGGGGAGAAGAAAGAGTAAAACTTGTCAGGTATTCTTGTCATTTCAAATTTAAGAACTCTTGATTCCATAAGTTGTAACAACTTAGGAATTAATTTGCTTAAACTTATTACTGATAAGCTGCTCAAAAAATAAAAAAAAAACTATGAAAAACGGGGCATAAAAGGATGGTTTAATTCTATAGAATCCAACAGTAGTTCAACCGTCCATCTTCACTCGTGGAAAATCCGACGTGTGTCTTACACGTCTCTTAATTGCAGGTGATTTCATTCTTTTTAGAGCACTTATGCTAGACATAAGCCGTAACCTTTTATGTAGGTTGTGCATGATCATGTTTTGGTCGTGATTGTGATGAATTGGTTATGACTTGATTTTCAAATTAGCTCTCAAGTATTAAAGCGCATATTTTTCTAGCATTAGACTCACAAGTCGATTTCATAGTTGCGAATAATCCTAGACCCGTGAAGGTCAAATTCAAGTCTCGATCTTATTTTTAGGGTTAATTTAGTAATTAATAACGATAAACAAGAAAATTCTATTTTGATTGTGAATTGTCCAATTTAAGCTTTTGACCTACAAAACAGGAGATTCGGATTCATGTACTAAATTATATATAGCGAGAAAGTGTTAGGCATCCACTATACCCCACTTGGTCTCTAAATTATTTTTATGTGATTCAACTACTTCTACAAATTATATCTCTAAAAATGATACAAGATTAAGGCTTTTAATTTGCCTAAGTTGGGTAGGGGATGGTCAAAAACTTAGAAAGGGAATCTGTCCAATTTTGAAAAATATTACTCTGGACCTAAAGACACCCCTTAAATGGATTTGACTTCTTATACAAAATTTTACTCGTCAAAAAGATGCATGATTTACGCTTTTGAATTGCCAAAATTCAGTACCATAGCAGCAGGTTAGGCTTGGAACAATGAAAATCTAGAAAGAGAACCTGCCTGATTAGAAAACCCTGTTTTGAGCCTGAAGACAATTTTAAATGGATTTGTTTTCTCGAAAAATGTAGCTCTAGAAATGATGGACAATTTAGGGTTTTGAATCTCCCAAACCGAGTATTGTTTGAGCAAGTTATAGCCGGTCAAAGTTCAAGTGTGTGCTTGATGTGGGAAGTCGAGATTTCTAGTGTGTGTGTGTGTGTGTGTGTGTGTGTTTTGGCAGAATTAAAGTCCTAAATTTTTTAAAAGGAAGACCCTTAACTTTGAAACGCAAGGATCAATCCATAGGGTCTGGGGCTGACATAAATTGTAAAGTTGACCTTTTCCAGTCTAATATTTCTAACATAAAGGCATATCTAATTTAAACCAAAGATCGAGAAAAGTCAACTAATCGACCGATTCACCATTTAATTAACTAAGTTTTTTCCCGAATTTGGAACATTGAATGTCCTTAATTCAGTAAAATATCTAAAAAGACAGAAGGGATGTACTAGATTTCATAATTTGTCCCAAGTCAATCTATGCATCAATATCAATCCCCAAATCAGAAATCAATCACTGTGTTAAATTAGATTAAACGTGGCAAACTGGACTAGACTCTGAATTTAGCTAGACAAGACTATAGTGGACTCTAAATGAACATGACTTAATTAGTAAAATTAAGCTCATTATGTATTTTTGGTCTACACCAAACAATAATAAAAAAAAACCTACATAACAACGAAGCCCATTAGACAATAAAACAATGAACTCCTAAAATAAACTTACAAACATAAAGTGTCTACAAAGTCCCTCGGTGAAGGAACTCACCTTCGAGCAAAGATCATAGAAAACAACGTATTATTTTGTAAAAATACACACCACAAGACCTAAGATTGACTTCAGAATTCACACATATATGAGGTTGGAATTTTTTTGAGGGTTTCTTATGTATCCTTCCAAAACGTAATGAAACCAACGTAGTTTGGAGGGTGGAGATATCACTCGGAATCGAGCAATATGAGGAAGACAATGAAGTAGAATCCTCATCTGGAATGGGAGCAACCGGTAGCAAAAATTGATTGCCAAATTAGGGTGTATTCCTAGAAGTCGGAGCCAATAGTAATGACGATTAGTCATCTAAGAATATTAAAAGAGAACTTTGCCAGTTGCTGGAGCTAGCAAATCAATTTGAGTGGTCAACAGACGAAGGCGATATTGATGCCGAAGCCACCAAATCAATTTGAATGATCGTCTAGATACACTAAAAGGGAGTGTTAACTTTGCTAGAGCCACCAAATCGATCTGAATTGTAAATAGGTAGAAGAGCATATTTAGATGCTGGAGCCCCTAAGCGAATTTGAGTTGTCGTTTCGATGCACTGGACATGAAACTTTGCCTATTCTGGAGCCCACCAAATTGATTTAAATGGTCAACATACAAAGGTGAATATCTAGATGCCAGAGTCACCAAACAATTTGAGTGGTCAACTAAGTACACTGGAAAGGGAACTTTACCTGTTGCCTGAGCCACCAAATCAATTTCAATGGCCAAAAAGTAAAGCGTGTATTCCTAAATGCCGGAGCCACCAGGATTTGAGTGATCGTCTAGGTATACTAGAAGGAAGCATATCTAGAGGCCAGAGCTACCAAATTGATTTCAGTGGTCGTTAAGATACGCTGAAAAATAATTTTGTACGTTGTCGGAGCCATAAATCAATTTGAATGGTCGAAAGACATTGTACGCGTTCCTAGATGCTGGAGCCACCAAATCATTTTGAGTGGTCATCTAGGAACACAGTGTAGGAAATATGTCTAGATGCCACATCCACCAAATTAATTTTAATGGCTTCTAGACACACTGAAAATCCGTCTAAGAGCCGGAGCAACGACACAGGTGAGTGGTTGGTCTCTCAGATACAAGGAGGATAACTGGAGGGAGGTCATGTAACGCCCTCGGAAATCCGGAGCTCTGTCGCCCCGAACTCCTAGGTCGTTAACCTACTGAATCACATCAAACCTGTCAAATCTATTCACTAACACATTCCAAATCACCTAATATAACATCAACTCAATTTCTTCAAAATACTAGATCACAAATTGCTTAGCTTAAACCATTACAGCTTAGGTTCTTCGCAATTCAAATTTCCTAAGAACGAATTTACAGTACCGACCCACGCAGGGGTCCCATTACCTAGTAATGGTGGGCTCACCGGAACCTCACGCAGACTCTAACCCATTCCCGAACCTGCTACAGCTTATCATTACCTGCAGAAGGGAGCCAAACGGAGGGTGAGCTTTTGAGAGCCCAGTAAGGTCGTACAAGGACTACAAAAAAGATTATAACACGACTCCAAAAAAATCCAACCGACCATGATTTTCAAAACACTTCGAATGATCAAAACTCAATGATTACCCAAAATGATCAAAATTCATCAGAAATAGATGCCAAAATAAATATTAACAATCAGAACAAAATCCAAAACGATCAATAAAATATCCTTTTCAAGTCAGCATTTCCAAGTACCACAAAAATTTCCCTTGCTCAAGGGATTTTCAATCCAAGTACAAATCCTTCTAACTAAGTACAATGAATGTTTGTCAAGGGCTTTAAACCCAAGCACAATCATTCTAGCTAAAAAACTAAAAAAATCAATGTTGATCATGGGCGATTGCAATGCCATTATGGCAAGCTCATATAGTGTACACATGCATGATGTACTAAAATAATTACTAGTCCACTTGGGTACTAGCCTGCATTTCATGCAGGATTCAACCAGCCTTATACCGCCTCCCTACTAAACAGGTATCCAGGTCAACACAGAAATTAACAATATCAATGAGCGTTAACATAAGCTCATATTCTCGAAATCAATTTGGGTTCTCATAACAATAATCATACTGACATAAGTCGGCATTCAGGATTTTCAGAAGAAATCGGATTTTCAGAAGAAAAATCACAGATAAATAACAAAAATGACTGCGAATAATTATCAAATATAATCACAAAAAGTCTAAAGAATGGATACAGACAATTATCAAGTTTGCTTAGCCCGCAATAACATGCGAGCATCACAAGATTTCCAAATAACTGATTTAGGTTCAATATTAGGGTTTTCTGGGCAAGAACGTGCTGATATCAATACATAACTTAGAGTTCGGCATTAGCCATAAATATATCAAAGGAGTACTTACGAGTACAAGTAATCAAATAAGGGTTCGGACAAAAGTTCTTACCTAAGGTTCAGATAGAATCCCTTACCTGGATCAGCAGCTAAATTATCCTAACTGGAAGTCTTTAGCTTTAACCTAAACAGAATAATCGAACCATTAGAATACAACCTACAGAACAAAAGTATAACTTAATATGAACTCACACGTGCTCCCAAAATGAACCTCCCCTCACCGGGTATATAAAATTATTGAAACGCCCCTAGGGTGTAAAATTACCAAAATGCCCCTCTCAAACTTAAATTACCAAAATGGTCTTCCCATAAGTAGAATCACTGAAATAAACTTCCCATATGTAAATTTAAGTAAAAATACATTTCTTAGGTCAAATTACCAAAATACACCTTCGGGGCGGTAAATTACCAAAATACCCCCGTTACACTTTAATTCTCAAAATGACTTTTTCATAAGCAAAGTCACTAAAATAATCTTACTGTATGTAAATTTACCTCAAAATACCTCTTATAGGTAAAATTAGCAAAATACCCCTTCCGGGTGGTAAATTACCAAAACACCCCTTGGGGTTTCCGGCACCGAAAAAATATGGAAATATCTTTAAAAACTGTTTTAAACATCCTGATGTTATTTCTGGCCAAAAAAGTATTTTAGAAATTTTTCGCCCGAAAATCTCGAACCGATGTCCGGACCGAGTGCTAAAAAGTCAGTTTCGCGAAAAATATCTATCGGCCTTGGAATGGATCGAAATTTTAGATAATGAATCATATCTACAAAATAGGGCTTCCTTAAAATTTTCAGGTTAAAATAAATTGGTTTACTATGCTAAATAATTCGATAAAGTTCTTTAATTGGTACCCCAATTTAGCATTCTTTGCAAACTCCGAAAATTCCTAAAAATTTCCAGAGCGTACGTCTCAAAAACATATTGGGGGTTACAGTTTTGTGTTTTGTCCAAATAAATTTTGAAGTATGTTTTAAAAATTAGAAAGAGAACTGCTTGAATAGTAAAATGTTTTAGCGACACTTTTTTTTCCATCATCTTCTTCCTCTTGGCAGCCCTGATTTCCCTATCAGAAATACTTACACAACCCATTTATAGTCACCCAACCACACCACTAACCACCTAAACACACACTAAAACACCTACACCCACACTAATACACCCACAACACACACAACTACACCTTATACATACACAATCACACACATATACACCACACCCGAAAACCCATGAACCAAAATACCCACACTCGTACACACAGTACAGCTACACACACTAAACACATAGCAAAACCCACACTTACCCGAAGCTCCCAACCTAGAAACACACACACAGTACACACACTAACCCTGCACCCACGACAACTATACGGTGGTAAAGCAGCCTTGATACCTTCCCACACACACAGACTCACCATCGAACGCCCTACACTCCCCTAAATATTTACACAGCCCATGCCATGAACACCCATCGAATGGTGAAATTACACACACATAGATTGAGGTTCATCACAATAACAGTTATAGAGAGATTACCATGAATGATTCCTTCAACCTTTCTCTTTTCCATCAATTTCCTGCCCAAATTTCATGTTCTCTACTTCTCTGTTTTCCTTCCTCTTCCCTTTGCTCTGTTTTTCTTTTCCTTTACTGTTTATCTTCTCTCTTTCCTTTTTTTTTTCTTTTTCTTCACCTGAAATCTTTACTTATCCATTTCAAATAGTTTTATTTAGCTTAGTCATGAAAGCAAGTAGGTGGTGGCAACCCTAAAAAAAACATGGTTTCTAAATAAATTTATAAAATTACAAAAGACCCCCCAAACTTTACAAAATTACAAAATAAACCCCAAAATTTCAAAAATTATATTTTTGCCCCAAAATATTTTAAAGCTCCTACACGCTACTAATACCCAAACATTACTTAAATTTATCGTCCGTTTATTTTTCGGAGTACCGATAGTTATTTTAACCCGCTCCCAAAATTCGGGATATTACAGGTCAATCAAAGACGAAGTCAACAATGCCCAATGGCAGTTGGTAGTTAAGCGCCAAAGCATGATAGGTCAACTTATTTTCTAGGGCTGACTAGAAATAAAATGTTGCTTCTGGAAACAAAGGGACTGGATGCAATATTGGCCTTACACTGCATAACATTACCGAACTCAACAACAAATTACATGATTGAATATGACTCGACTAAACGATGTCCACGTAAGAAAGAAGTAGCAGACTTAATAAGGCTAATTATCAAGAAAGATAGCTACTGACGTTAATAAGAAAATCTGACAACCAAAAAGTGACTCAAAAACGGGCTAAAGGAACCCTTAACATAAAAAAAATATATATATATAGAAAACCCCAGGATGAGGGAAGTTATCAAAACATGAAAGCACACAAACATCTGAAACACACACATGGCACAATAAATAAAGTACAAAGACATAAGCAGAGACAAAGTTGCAGCCACATCTAGTAGAAAACTAAAGGTGTGTTTGACAACATTGTAGGTTTTAGTTTTGGTTTTCTAAAAAATGAATATCTAAACTAGTTGTGGTTTTTGTTTTGGAAAAAAAAAAAAAGAACAAGTAGATGTTGATAGAACAATTTTCAATTTTTTTTCCAGTTTTTGTTTCTTTTAAGAAGATTTTATTTTTCTTTATGTTCCTTTTTTCCCAAAATATCAGTTTCCATTACCACCAACCAACACTGTCACGCTATAGTATCACCGCTGCCCATAGCTAGCAACCACCACTTATCACAACCAACTGCCAAAACCACGACGAAGTTACTGCTACCCAAAAATCAGATCTAATGAGATCTACGGCAATGATGAGAGATGGCATCGATAGTAGTGGGAAGATCGATGGCTGGTTGGGAATGGTGAAATCAACGACGTTGACATTGATCGATGGTGGTTGTGATGTTGTCTGATTGGGGTGTTGTCCGGCATTGACCGATCGTCGGCAGTTATGGCGGTGTGCTTGGTAGTTAAGATGGTGGTGGTGGTTGGTGGATACGATGTAGTCCGCTTGGTTGATGCAACACAATGGTGGAGCAGATTCGTGCGATGGCGGCGGTGAGGCAGAGATGTCGGTGGCAACAACGGGATAGTGGCGGCAATGTAAGAGATATGTTAGTATGACAATGAAAGGGTGGTGACAATGGGACAAATCTGTGGTGGCGCAGCAGTGGGGTGATGAAGGTAGGGTAGTTGAGGTGGCGGCTAGGTGATGATGGTGGTTGCCTGCTAGTGGTAATGGTGGTGAGCGCTTAGAGGGTAAGTAGTGGTAGTTGTAAAAGTGATGAAATGAAATGAGTTTTTTAAAATATGGATAGCAAATTGTTTCTAATGAAGTCTGATGGTTAGATCTCAAAACAAAAAATAAAACTAAAAATTCAAAACTCCAAAATGATTCAGGTCTGTTTGAAATCACTTGCAATTTTGGTTTTCAGTTTGAAAACAACAAAAACCAAAACAAGTTTAGCATTTATTTTTTACACAAATAAATGGGTGTTTAACTAGCCAGTTTTTTCTTTTTGCCATTTTTTTCTTAATTTTTCCACCAACCATTTTCAGCCAACAGATTCCTAGAACTCCGGAAAGCACCATTATCATTGCACCACCATCTAATTTGCAGCACTACCACCATAATCAAATGCGATAGTGGTGGAGTGGTTAAGGTAGGCAAATTGTGGGTTGTGCGACTGTGTTGAGGTGGCGGCGTTGCTTGAGGTACCATTGATTGACCATGGCAGTGGGGTGGATGATGGGTTGAGGCCTGATTCATTGTTGAAGGCGTGGGACTAGATCTGTGGATGGCGATGACAGTAGGGTAGCGGCGCTGGGGTAGATTTATAGGTGCCAGTGGTGAGAGTGTGACAGTGGTGTGGTAGACCCGTGGTTGTTGAAGGCATAGGTTGGCGATGGGGGGCCAAATCAGTGGGTGGGGATGACAGTAGGGTGGCAATATTGGACAGATCTGTCGGTGGTAGTGGCGAGAGTGTGGCAGTGGTGGGGCAGATCTGTAATGCCCCGGATTTTTGGAGCGTCAATATCAAATAAACTAAGTTAGAAAACCTCAAAATATCAAAAAGTCTCCCAAGGGGTCATTCAGAGCAACTATTAATTAATCCCAAATATATATACCAATAAATGCCATAGCAGTCTAAAACATTTATATAATCTAAATTACTCCGACACGGAATTCCAAAATAAAATTTAAATTAATTCAATTTGTCTTAATTATTACTTCTAAAAATACTGATACTGACTCTGAGATAAAAACTGCTAGCTCTCAGTCACATGGCAAACTCAGTAATCCAAGCCCACCTACTGATCACCTGCAGGAAAGCAATAAGGGAGTTAGCCAAATGCCCAGTAAGGTCACTCAACGAACAAATCAAAAGGAATACAAAAATGTTTGAGAAAACGAGATTAAGGAGGTACAAAATTTTAATAGAACAGATATCAGACCAAATTTCATAATGCAACAGTATATCTTTGTATAGAGACAGACACTAGAGAGCCATTAAGAATAAGGTCACACATGTCATCACTAACACGTGAAACCAGGTTCAGAAAGTAAGATCGCATCTTTCATCCCACTAAGCTAGCTCACTTTCCAATCCACGTGGGTAAGTCAGAAAATAAGATCGCGATTTCCTGGAGCTCGTCGCCCACCCACCGACTCCACGGCGCCCATCACCAGCGACCGTATGCCATCTCCGCATCATCGGTCGCCCGCTTGCCTACTCTGCGACACCCATCGCCTATGCCCGTGCGCCGTCTCCAACACTCTATCGTGCCCATGCGCCGAGCTGCTGATACAGCCGTGACCCCTAGCTCTCTTTCACACTACTGTGCCCACGGCGCCATACACTCCGCCGCTTCCATGCGTAGCACCGCTGATACAGCCGTGCCCCCAGGCTCTCTGAGACAATGTCATGCCCTCGAGCACCATACACACTTCACCGCCCCCGTGCGCCATCTCCATGACATGTGTACCGGCACCAACTATTGTCTTACGACGGTCGTCGCCACGCCTATGCATCTCAATCATGTTACATGCCCCCTGGGCACCACACTCATTCACCACACCATGCGCCCCTGCCATGGACGTGGAACATGCTTCGACCCACTTTCCAGAGTGTGCAGCATCCCACGGGGATAGGCGACTCCTTGGGGACACTATCTCTACCTGGGAGCTTTTCAAATCCCCTTCTGCCAAGTAGACGGCTCTTCTGGGATGCTACCTTGGCCCGTCAGGTAGACGGACCCTCCAGAATGCTACCTCGACGGGCTCTAAGTGCTCCATCACAATGACTCACCCATGGGGATAGGCGATTCCTCCGGGACACTATATCTGTCAGGGAGCTTTTCAACTCCCTTTCTGCCAGGTAGACGGCTCCGCCGGGATGCTACCTCGACGCACTCCGAGTGCTCCGGCACAAGGACTTACCCGCGAGATAGGCTCACTCTCTAAGACACTATCTCTGTTAAGGAGCTTTTAAACTCCCCTTTTGCCAGGTAGACGGCTCCTCTGGGATGCTACCTTGGCCCGTCGGGTAGATGGCTCCTTCGGGATGCTACCTTGACGCTCTCTGAGTGCTCCGGCACAAGAACTCACCCGCAAGATAGGCGACTCCTCCAGGACACTATCTTCGCCAGGGTGCCTGTGTGGCTGGCCAACGTGCTCCGGTACTGAGGGCTCGCGTCGGCATCCCTAGGGACTATGACCCCCGGGTCACTACGAGATGGGAGCAAGTCTTTGGAGGGCATCGCGCCTAGTCCACCTAGTAGCTGGGCGTCGGGTCTTCCCTACCCTGCTAGGCCTGTGAGACTCTACAAGGGCTTGGATTGGTGGCTAGATCAATGGGGTTCTCTGACCACACCGACGCTGTGGGAGCTAGTCTTTCCAGGCAGACAAAGTGACGCTGTGCAGGGCAGGCCGGTTGAATATGTGATTCGACAGTCCGTGGAACACCGGCAGCTGTAGACCCCTCGGTGACGTGTCACACCCGGGGGGAGCGCCACGTGTCACGTGATGACATCATCATATCAACCACTAGAAATAGAGGTCTTGAGATTTCATTTGGAAGGACTTCAAATTTTTAGATTCTTAAAATTCACTCTCACTTTCACTTTCTCTCTCTAAAATTCTAGAGAGAGAAACATACAAGACCTTGACTTTGGACCTAAGCATCGGACCATGACTGTCGTCGTGTATTCACCTTGCGCCATCACCCTCGTAACACTGTCACCCTCAGGTTCTGTCTGGAAAGCCCTTGGTCTCTGCCCTTACTCCACCCTAGCTGTGTCTCACATCTACCTAGTTGGCATCTGACTCAGATTGCATTCCTTGTGCCACCTCCATGTCGACTACGAATCCACTTTCCTTGGCATCATAGTGTTGATTGTAGTCTGGTGGAGGCAGTGTTGCCAACAAATTATTTGAGGTGGCATCATGGTGGTAGTTATTCTTTTTATGTAAAATTATATTCATTAACTTTTAACTTTCTCACTTAGAATTAAGATATAAGTATTAAACAAGTCCACACTGACTTAAAGTTTTAATCTATTTTTTGGTAAGAATTAATTTTTTAAGTGATACTGTGTCAATCGTTATCAAGTGCACTTAATTAAAAATTATTAAAAAAATTTAAGTTGTAAGTGCTTAATTGTGTTATCAAATACACCCTAAGATAACTAACGAGATACAAACTTAAAAGAAACATACTAGAAAATGCAAATATTTACATGCAATTATCATACTTCCTCCGTCTCACGTAAATTGATCATATTTTCTTTTTGGTTCGTCCCACAAAAATTTCTCACTATCTAAATTAAGAAAGATTTTGTAGGTATTTTTTCATATTTATCATTTTTATATTTTTTAATTTATTTTTCTCTCCACATGTAACTTTTCACCAATTCATTTTCTCCCTGAGTCACTTTCTTATACTTTTTTATTCTAT
Organism: Escallonia herrerae; assembly: GCA_033070095.1. Taxonomy (NCBI): domain Eukaryota; kingdom Viridiplantae; phylum Streptophyta; class Magnoliopsida; order Escalloniales; family Escalloniaceae; genus Escallonia; species Escallonia herrerae. The sequence continues at coordinate 41,225 of JAVXUP010002374.1, read as the reverse complement.
TTTTCTCTCCACATTTAACACTTCACGAACCAATTTTCTCCCTCCTAACTCACTATCTTACATTTTTTTATTCTATTTCTCTTTTCACATTTAACGCTTTAGCAACCAATTTCTCACTCCTGACCCATTTTTTCCCCCTCCCCTTAAAGAGTAGAATAAAAAACACAAGATACATGACGTAAATCCTTAATGTGCGTGTCAAGTTGAATGTGATCAATTTATGTGGGACAAATGGAGTAGTAAATATGTAAAGTCAACAACAGTTAGCCTGTGAGATACGCGAAGAAGCATGGTGTGTTGGCAGCGGAACCCAGGAATCTTGTCTGGCTTGTTAGGTGGAGCCTGTTGGAGCCCACAACTTATAGGCCACATGAATTAATCTTGATTTCTTCGTGAAGAGATCTGTGAGGGTGTGATAGGAAACTATAATTTACCTTTTCTTAGCTTAATTTCCTAGATATTAAGGTGCTTACTACGTTTGTGGAATGTTGCAAACATCTTATTTAATTTGCTAGCAACGTTATGGCTGGCTGCAAAGTCTTACCTGGCGATAATCACGGCTGCTGGGCAACCATCCAGCAGCCGTAATTCAGCTGTGGGAAGACGGATAGGGAGCACTCGATCTAAAGAGACAAACCTCTAGTTCTAGATCTACTGCACCTAGGGCTGACGGTGAACTCAGCTTCGGCAACAATCCTAGCTGAGGTGGTGGGGTGACCTGACTGATGGTAGCCTCTGCTGACACCGCTGACCAACGACAGGGATGAACTGTTAGAGGAAAACTTGTGTTGTAGATACCATTATCATCAGCTTATGGGGCAAAATGCATGACCACAAAACTATAGATCGACTCAAATTTGGGGCTCAATAACCTTTTGCGAATGGTCGTCAATGGCCGAAATATGCGCCGACGGTGATTGAAACTTTTACCAATGTTTTAATCAAAACTGCGAAAACTTTCATCAATGTTTTAATCAAAACTGCAACGGACTGAGTCTACCCTTCTAGTCCCTGTTTGTCGGTGATCTTTGCCCACAAAATTCTAGTCAATGTCTGTCTGATCTCTATATGTTCCACGCGACACCTTCCTTTGACACGTATTGATTCAGCTTGATATTTATCCTTTCCATTTAATTGACTCCACTTGAACTGCAATTGTATATGTGCCATGTTTCTTTCTCGGACGTCAACTAAGACTATCTATGGCTTTTCCAATTCTAGACATTGGTGTTTTACTACATTCAGATTGACTAGTTTTTACTGTTTATTCAGATGGAGGATCATAACAACCTGCTGCTGTTGGGGAAAGTATAGGGAGGTTCCGTCTGAGTGTCATGCACTTTTCATTGGCTTTTGGTATTAATGCAGCAGTGACTGAAATTAGAGAGGGTTTTTGTAATTCCTGCTTTAATACCTTCACCTATCTTCCCAAATAAGCAGAATAGCGTTTTGGTGGGGGGGGCGGGGGGGAGGGGGGATACGGGGGTATGTGAGGACGTAATTGAAGGAGAAGATGGAAAGTGCTAAAATAGAGGTTGGGGCTATTTTCTTGCTTGGGGGGGGGGGGGGGGGGGGGTTGAGGTTTGTTTGGCAGGTTGGCCTCATCTTACTTTCTCAGTCTTTGCTAGGGTTTTTGAGTCTTAAGTTTGGGTCGTTCTTGTCTTAGGGCTTGCTGGCAGTCTTCTTTGTGACGCTTTTCTAATCGCGTTTCCTGTTAGGTACCAGACCATATTTTCATAGTAAGATGCCGTCTTTGCAAGTTTTATTTTGAGCTTGGATGAATTAGGGTTTACCTATTTGATCCCCAGATGCAAGATGACGCAGCTACAAGTGATCAGATGTGTTCCCATACGCTTTTCCGGACTTATTTTAAGGAATACATCCAATATTACTCTGAGTCAACTGTGAGATTTGAATGCACAACTAGGATGAGCTGTGAGCTGCGAATAACTAATTGGAATGGGTTTCAAGTGTCTTCTACCGAGGAGATATAGAAGATAAGAATGCTGATCCAAGATATGCAAACGAGGGACTTTGGCAATTACATGGGACTGCTTCATATGTGTTGTTTTAGATTCTAGTTAGTGTAATGAAAAAGGAAAAAGAAAATCTTGTATTATGGATCCAACTGGGTGAATTATCCAAATCTTATGTGGTGTAGTTTAGTAATTAGTTTTAGTCTTGCAGGATTCTGGACACTGAGATATTTCTCTTGGTGTAGCCACTTGTGAGACATCTTACTCTTATAACTGATTCTATAATTTAAACGAAAAAATGCAATTCAATAATTCAAACAAAAAAATAAAATTTGCTAGATCTTATCAACTAGTCATTGGACTAGAGGATCCCTCGTGTCAACGACTCTCAAAACACATTTATTTACCTTTAGTATGAATCAAGAAAAAAAAGAACATGTTAAACAAAAGCAGAAAAATCCCTTTGCGTCCCTTTCCAGCTCCTCGTTTAGCCCCCATTGAATGCCATTCCAGTGTAGAGGCAAAAATTAATGACCCAGATGTGGCCACATCCATCAACACATTGTACATGTTTGGGTGACTTGAACAGGACATAAGGTGAATCAAAGACCCAGACGTGGCCACATCCATCAAAACATTCAACTCCAAATTAAAGTAGCGTTTGGTAATATTTAAGTTTTCAATTTTTTTTTTCAATTTTGTAAATTAGAGAGAAAAAATACGTTTGGTACACAGTTTTTGTTTTTTCTTTCCCCTTCGATTTTAAATATCAGTTTTAAAATGGGGATGTTTTTTTTTTTTAAATTCTCATTTTAGAATTTTGGGATTCCAGCTTTGATTTTTATTTTGAAACCACCACCCCCACCGCCACCGCCGCCGGCCGTCATCGGCCACCGCCACCGCCGCCGGCCACCACCCCCACCACGGCCACCATAACAACCATCAAAGAAAAAAACTCAAAATAAAAACTGGATAACCAAACACCCATTTGTTTTTACAAAAAATAAAAAGTAAATTGGTTATTGTTTTTTTAGAAACAGAAAACCAAAACTGAAAGTGATTTCAAACAGACCCCAAGTATGATCAGTGGGAAGCCAGCTACACCAACACTGTTTTTGAACGAAAGCTTGACCATGATCTACTAATATATTTATCCAAGTGTGTATCGGTTTGCGCTCCTATGCGTAAAGATAATGAATTTATAGACAATTACTAAAATTAATTCAAATGTTGGGATTATTTTTTACTTCTTGATGATAACTTCTTCAAAGCATTTGGAATATTTGAAACTGGGAAAATGAAAATGCAAAATCTAGAAAGTGCACCCACATATATAAATTAAAAGCATCTAACTTCTAATCTATGAAGGCTTTTATCATGAAAAGCTACGTTAGTCTTCAAAAGAAGGAAGATATCTCTCTAATAAGAGAAAACAAAAACAAGAAAAAAAAAAGAAGAAGAATTTGGTTGATGGTGATTGATGTTCCTTACATTGTGTCTTGCACCTAATATTTACACTACAAAATAATTACCACATAAAACATAAACTACCTGTAAAAAAAATGACTACAACATAAAACATAAACTACCTGTTAAAAATAACTACAATCTAACACTTAGAAAATAACCTCTATTACTTAGAAAATAACTTCTCATAAATGGGTAGCTACCCTCTAGAAAATAGGAACATGTTTAGCTTAAGTTAGTTTCTTCACATGTGAAAATAACTTCTAAATTGAAATCCTTCATCATCTCCTTGTGTAAATAATAATCTGAGCCTTAGAATCATTTAATTGCAATTAGTTAAGGACAAATGATTAACTTTTAACTATTATCGAGAGTGACTATCGCTGGTGTTGAAGTCAATGGCCTATGATTAAGAATTTGTTTTCTGGCATCAACAGTATCATGGGAAATTGTGTGGTTGGTGTCACGGAGATAAGCCTAGTCCTTAGAAGAAACGCAATGGGCAAAGGAATACCTAGATACATTTTGCACTTACCAATTGTTATGGCCAAAAATTGACCGGGACCGCGAGCGTCGGTTGGGACCAAACGAGCACGCGAGTAGACCTGCAAAGCACAACACGAGCAAACGGTGACGCGCCGGGACCCCGGAGGAGGCTCTGGCGGAGAGTCTCTGATGCTTAAGTCAGTAAGTATTTTTGAGTGAGTATCTAAAAATAACTTAGATCCCCTGAACTTACCGTTTTCCTCCATTTTATAGGAATGTATTAAAGGGTCAGTTACTTGATATAATGGGCAGTTATTAGCTTTTATGGGGAGTTAACAAAATTGATGGGTGTTTATTACCCATAATGAGAGAGTGGGTAAATGCCACTTCCCACCTCTCCAAAAGTCACATGGCAGTTTCAGAACTCTCTGGTTGCGACACGTGTCGTTTTCCCACAGGTGTATATTTTTACCCATATCATTTGTCCCCCATTCCATGTTCTTCCTAACAAAGAATGTGGAAGCAGGATAATTGACTTAGCATCAAATTTTGGATCCTATTAAGGGATGTTCCGCGTTGGGAATTTAACCAAAGGTGATATCCTTAACTCATTGGTAGAGCGGAAAAACTTATGGTTTAGCACAGGCGGGCTTGTCTCCTCAGTCGACGAAAATACAGGCTTAGATGGGCTCGTTTGCTCGTCTTGGCCGAGTAGAGGCCTTCATGGCTTGTTTACTCAGCTTGGTCGAGTCGATGCCTAGCTGTGTTCGTCTGCTCGGCTTAGCGAGCAGAGGTTCTCTATAGGAGCTCGCCTAATCATCTAGGCGAGTAGAGAGAGACTCTAATGTGTTTCTCTACTTGGCTTGGCAAGCAGAGGCTTAGAGGCTCTAATGTGCTCGTCTACTCGGCTTGGCCGAGTAGAGGCCTTCATAAGGGCCCGTCTACTTGGCCTAGCTGAAGAGAGGACTTTACTTATGTTCGTCAACTTGACCTAGCCGAGTAGAGGCTTTGGGGGTCTAATGTGCTCGTCTGCTCGGCTTTGCGAGTAGAGGCTTAGACATCGGATAGAGCTCGCCTACTCAGCCGGGCGAGTAGAGGCAGAGGGGTCTAATGTGCTCGTCTACTCGGCTTTGTGAGCAGAGGCTTAGACCTCGAATGGAGCTCACCCACTCAGCAAGGCGAGTAGAGGCAGAGGGGTCTAATGTGCTCGTCTGCTCGGCTTTGCAAGCAGAGGCTTAGACCTCGAATGGAGCTCGTCTACTCTGCCGGACGAGTAGAGGCAGAGGGGTCTAATGTGATCGCCTGCTCGGCTTTATGAGCAGAGGCTTAGACCTTGAATAGAGCTCGTCTACTCCGTCGGGGAGTAGAGGTAGAGGGGTCTAATGTGCTCATCTTCTCGGCTTTGCAAGCAGAGGTAGACCTCAAATAGAGCTCGTTTACTCGGCCGGGCGAGTAGAGGCAGAGGGGTCTAAGGTGCTCGTCTGCTCGGCTTTGTGAGCAGAGGCTTAGACCTCGAATGGAGCTTGTCTAATTGGCCGGGCGAGTAGAGGCAGAGGGGTCTAATGTGATCGTCTGCTCGGCTTTGCTAACAGAGGCTTAGACCTCGAATGGAGCTTGTCTACTCGGCTGGGCGAGTAGAGGCAAAGGGGTCTAAGGTGCTCGTCTGCTCGAATTTGTGAGCAGAGGCTTAGAAGACGAATGGAGCTTGTCTACTCGGCCGGGCGAGAAAAGGCAGAGGGGTCTAATGTGCTCGGTTTTGCGAGCAGAGGCTTAGACCTCGAAATGGAGCTCGTCTACTTGGCCGAGCGAGTAGAGGTAGAGGGGTCTAAGGTGCTCGTCTGCTCGGCTTTGTGAGCAGAGGCTTAGACCTAAAATAAAGCTTGTCTACTCGGCCGCGCGAGTAGACCCAACGGGGTCTAATGTGCTCATCTGCTCGGCTTTGTGAGCAGAGACTTAGACCTTTAATGGAGCTCCTTTACTCGACCTGGCGAGTAGAGCATAGGCATGGGTCTAGTGCGCTCATTTGCTCGGTAGAGGCTAAGACCAAAGGCGCTCGTCTACTCAATAGAGTAGAGGCATGGGTCCAGTGCGCTCGTCTGCTCGGCAGAGGCTAAGACCAAAGGCGCTCGTCTACTCGGTAGAGTAGAGGTACGGGTCTAGTGCGCTCATCTGCTCGGCAGAGGCTAAGACCAAAGGCGCTTGTCTACTTGGTCGGGCGAGTAAAAAGACTTGTAGAGACCTTATAGAGGATTTGAGTGAAGTAGTGTGTTCACTCGATTTGTCGTTTCCACCAAGGGGTACAAGGGTAACTTGCCCCCCTATTTTACGTTGGTCGATTGTTGCCACGCGTTAGTTGTCCCAACAATCATGAGATCCTGGCTATTGGATTACAATAAGATCTCTATATAAGGAGAGCTCATTTCATTTATCTTCACTTTATTTCATTTTGAGTAAGAGAGACTTTGAGAGGCCTAAAGGAGCTCGTCTGCTCGGTCTAGCGATGTAGGAGTCTAATGGAGTTCTTTTGCTTTGTCCGACAAGCAGTGAGCTAGGAATTCAAAAGATCTCTGCTCTGTAAGGCTTCCTCGAGAAAGGAGTATGAGGCTCAGTTGGGCCAAGGTTTAGGCGAATCTTTATAGAGATGATCATGTGTCCTAGGCTGGGCCAACGCAAATGTCCTTAGTGAAGGTGTGTCGAATGATAACTAGCGTTGCAATGTTGAGCTTCTCAAAGTGTCAGGCTTGAAAATGGCTAGAGCCCGACTGAGGTACTAATGAGTGAGCCTTGTAATATTTCTTTTTAGGCTATTTTTATTTCTGGAATGACGACGCTCCTCATCATTTAGAAAAAATGTGTGGTCATTACAACGGTTTTGGTCATTCTCGTGATGCACAAGGCTAGATTATTTTTGAATTCGCCGTTCAGGTGACCTTGGACGTTGGTTGCAAAAGCTTTCAGCGTAATGATGAGGAGGTTAGGTGAGGCATCACTGCATAGGTTCCCGTTGACAGGTGGTGGTTTGTAGTGCTCGGTAAATCCGAGAGGGACGATTGACCAAGGCTTGAAACTGCTTGATAGATTCCTACATGGCATGAGTGGTGATGAGCTGGTCGTGCTACTCAGCCATCGTATGAGGGGGAGTGTAGGCCCCGTGCAAGAAAGGTCGTAGTATTATATACATGTAGCCCCTCTGACTAAGAAGGCATAAATGCAAAGATGGCTTCTTAGTCACTGTGTAGGGCACGTCAACAAAGAACAGTTATTTGCCTGCTCGGTGAGACGAGTAGATAAAGCTAGGGAGTGTGGTCTGTCTGTTCAGCTAGATGAGCAGATAAAGTTAAGAAGACCATGGTTTGTCCAAGCAAGTAGCAAACGTGGAGATCATCAGAGCAAGATGCGACTAGATGATTAATAAAGACATTGCATCACTTTGTCGATACGCTGTGTAGCGATGTGCAACAGTGGCAAATAAGAATACGGGCACGAGATCTCAAATTTGCTAGACATACCGACAAAGCTATAATCATAGGATGTGACGCTCTCGCGGTTATCAGATTAGTGTTAGCGTGTGCGTCTCCATTTCATAAGTCCACTGGCTTGGCGGGCAGGATGCTGCCTTTAAAGCTCTTAGCGTAACTAAAGCAGTAGGGGCTGTCTATTTTCTTCAAGTATGAAGTAGGGTGCAGTATAAACCCTCGTAACATGTCATGGGAAAATATAGCAATAAAGCATATGAACTAATAAAGGCAGCCATATTTTAGTACTAAACTGAGAGTAATAATCATACTCTACGACACGATTACTACCCTGTCGATTAGGTAGTTACGATGTGTCGCAAGTGAAGCATAATAGAAAATTATGAGCACTTAGATGGCCTAAAGGCACTTTGCCAAAAAAGTGAATACGTCTAGGCCATAATGTTTAAGCAATACAAAAGTGTATGCTAAGCATGCTGGGGCAAGAAATCATAGCTCTTATTTTTAGCGACGAACATGTGATAAACATGTTAGGCTATAAGTGCAGGCTTTTTAAGACATATGTTGCATATATCAAATAAAAAGAACTTTGTGGGTTCAAGTCTAAATATGCACATTTTTAGGGCAAAAACGTAATTGCTTAAAAGGAAAGTATGACCTGTTTTATTCAGTCAATGGCTGGACTTTTCTCCTTCAAGAAAGAGGCAGTCAGAGCATCGTCAAAGCGCCGCCGCCACCGGAAGTGCCCTCTACCGGCGGTTTGGCACCAAATGAGGTAGATTCGGCCACTTCTTCTTGGGTATTTCGATTACAGACGAAGGCTCAGCGTCAATGGTCGCAGCGGTAGGGGCTTGGACTGAATAGCGATGGCAGTGGCATGTCTGGCGACGGCAAAAAGTGGGCCAGAGCAGTGGCGGGAGCCCGTCGCTAGGTGGCGACGGCGTGCGGTTGTCGTGACCTCAATTTGTAGCGACTGGTTCATGATCTGCATGACAGTTCATGGCTGACTGTGGCAGCAGTCGTGGGTCTTATGTGGGCAACGCAGCAACGTCGCGGTCATGGTGGCTATGTAGGGATTTTGACGGTGAGGCGATGGTTGATGGGAGGCCCGTATTTTTTCTTGCAGACCCATGGCGGTGGGACATTTAGTATGGCAGCTGAAACCCGTTGCCTGAAGACGGTGGTGTTGGCGGTGTTGCTGTTTTCTCTCCCACCTTTTTTTTTCTTTCTTTCTCTAATGATTTTGTAAAGAGGCGCTTGAATCATCAGGTTGACGACCCATGGTCGTGGGCGATCAGTGACTGTTTTTGTTGCAGTGGCGAACCTGTGGCCGTTCTGGCACTGTAACTGTAGGCAATTGGTCCATTGCCGGCTTTAGAGCTGCGATTAGATTGAGGATCCGTGGTGGTTGGTCGATTAGAGGCTACGACTGCGCTACCCTTGGCTGTGGTGGCACTGCTCTTGGTTGCGGTGATGGTAGCCGGCTGTTTGGCAACGGCGTTCCGATTTCAACATTGTGTGTTGAGCAGCACAGCGCTGTTATTGATCCCGTCTCTCTCTTCTTTCTCACTCTTGCAACGGTGTGCCATCATAGATGGCCGCAGTTTTGGGTTTGGTTGATGCGCTGGTAGTGGCATAGAGTTGGATGAAATGGATTTAGTGGGAGCTGGCTGGATTGACGCTAGCATCATGCCTTTCATTGCGACGGTGCGTGATCAACGGAGTTGTCGTCGTTAGCGCCGAAGTAAAGTGAGCCCACAGCGGTGGTGGATCTTCTCTGGCCTATCAAACGACGGTGTCATCTGCATCATCACGAATCTGGTGCAGCGGTAACCCGGTCGCGTGGTTATTGTCACATCTGATGGCCGGCCGTGGTTGGCTGTGATTTATTCGGTTGTGTCACGGGTGATACTGGCCGGTCGTGGCGGTGGCAATTCTATCTGCTTTATGATTAACCCGGCCAATTTCTGGTGGATCTACTGCAATGCTTCTTCTCAGCGGTGTCGCCTGGTGCGATATCACCAATTATGACGGTGAGACATCGGGGATTTGAACGGCGATGCGGTGACGTGGGCATTGGGATGCAACGCTGCTGGTCGCGAGAGCGGAGGGTTGGTGACCGAAGAAGGAGGTGCCGGTAATGGAAGCCCCTTGGTTGTGATTTTCTCGGCACTGCTGATGTTGTTGCCGTTAATGATCGTGCAACGGCACTGGACAATGGCAGTTGAGGCTGCTTAATGGCATCATGGTAGCCTCTTAGGGGCGTCGTTGGGTGGTCATGCTGTTGAGGCCCACCGATGGTATCTTGACCGTCCGGAGCACTGCCGGCGCTGTTGATCATTTTTTTAGCATTTTGAACACTCATGCTTTGCATGTTTTCTAGGTCTGCTTGGCTAGTCGGTCCCACGGATGGCGCCAAAATGTTGTGGCCAAAAATTGACCGGACCGAACGAGCGTCGGTTGGGACTAAATGAGCACACGAGCAGACCTGCAAAGCACAAACGGTGACGCGCCGGGACCCCGGAGGAGGCTTCGGCGGAGAGTCTTCGATGCTTAAGTTAGTAAGCATTTTTGAATGAGTATCTAAAAATAACTTAGATCCTCTGAACTTACCTTTTTCCTTCATTTTATAGGAATGTATTAAAGGGTCAGTTACTTGACATAATGGGTAGTTATTAGCTTTTATGGGGAGTTAACAAAATTGATGGGTGTTTATTACCCATAATAGGAGAGTGGGTAAATGCCACTTCCCCCTCTCCAAAAGTCACAGGGTAGTTTCAGAACTCTCTGGTTGCGACACGTGTTGCTTTCCCACAAGTGCATATTTTTACCCATATCACCAATGATTTTAGGTTTGTTTACATCTTGGCATCCATGAGAAAAGCACCTTTCGTACACCTTTCAACTAGCTGATTCATAATCAAATCGTGTGTATTTCAAGTAATTTTGGTTGAGGGTTTTCTTATAACTCGTATCGGTCTATACTACTTATAAAAGTATGAATAGGTATAAATTATTTTTTGGACAAAACTACCCTTATAATTTTTTTAATGCCATGGTTAACCTTTATTGTAATTATTCATGAATAAATGTCATGGCCCTCGAAAAACTCTTCATCTCTCCATGCTAGATGCATGATTCCTCTCTCTCAAAGTTAATTGTCAAATGCTAAAATGTTAGATGCATGGGTATTGTCTCCGAAATTAATTGAGACTTTTAAGCCAACCATTCAATTTCTTTAACAGCAAGAATGTATCACTTGATTTAATTAATTTGATTCAATTTCTTTAACAGCAAGAATGTATCACTTGATTTAATTAATTTGATTCTGCCATTCAATTGTAAATTTTAGTTACACTTAAATTTAACCTCTTTTCATGTATCTTACATCTCGAAAATAAATGCCTATAATATCAAACAATCTCCTTTTCCATCGCGTTCCATCTTATTCTCTTAGTTGCAATAAAATTCTTTTGAGTGAATATTTATCAGCACCACATCAATTTGGAAATGATTAAATGGGATTACTAGCATACATTGGTTCTCTACTGCTGCAATTTGCACAACCATTGAGTATGTAAAATAGTTATACAAGGTATTGTAATATTATGATTATAAAGAGAAACAAAAGTAAATTTGACTAAAAAAAAATACTTGCTACCTTTCACTTAAAGAAAAGGGTGAAGAGCATTAAAAAATTTCTTATTCTATTTTTTAATAGATATAGTAATATTCTCATAAATTTACATTGATGTTCTTATGATCAAAACCGCATTAGCGCAATAATTATAGCAATCATAAAGGCTTTCAACTTGTGACTATAAAAGAACTTTACCTAACCGTTTGTGTGTGAATAAATAGCGGTCATTTACCAATAGGTAAGACAAATACATCTTAATTTAAACTTGAAAAGCTCACGCTAATAAAAAGACTATAATGAGAATCCATGAGTAGCACTTAATATAATGAGAATTCATGAGTAATGGTAGATATATTTTTTGTTAACGTACTTTATATAATTAGAATGCTTGGTGGGATAATATGGAAAATATAATGAATATAGTTAATTACTTACATAACATGAACTGTGTGAAGATTGTTTGAAAACTTGTAAGCTTGGATTTGTCATTTGAATATGTTAGTGAATATGAGTTTTAAACTTTAAATTTGAATAAACTACATCAACAAGTAGAATTCATTTCCTTCGATATACTTTTTCTCTTCATGAAGTTATATTACAAATGTTATAGAGCCTTTGAGACTTATATCATCAAATAAAACTTTAGCAATAGCAAGATCCTAAAAATAGTTTAATAGCTATGTTTATTATTTTTACGGATAAATATGATTTTACATAAAGGTAATCTAACATCATTTTCTACAAAGGTATGCATTTATGTGCAACACACGTGCCTTTATCTAGTACTACTTTTAAAAGTGTGTATCGGTAAAAATCATTTTTTGGACAAAATTACCCTTATAACTTTTTTTAATAACTTTTTTTAATGCCATGATTGATCTTCGTTGTAATTATTCATGAATAAGTGTCGTGGCCCACAAAAAATTCTTCATCTTTCCATGCTAAATGCATGGCTCCTTTCTCAAAATTAATTGTCAAATGCGAAAAATGTTAGATGTATAGGTATTGTCTCCAAAATTAATTGAGACTTTTAAGCCGACCATTCGGTCCATTCAACTTCTTTAATACCAAGAATATATCATTTGATTTGATTCTGTCATTCAGTTGTAAATTTTTTGTTACACTTAAATTCAATCTCTTTTATATATCTTACATATCGAAAATAAAAATGTCTATAATATCAAGCAATCCCCTTTTTTTCGCGTTCCATCTTATTCTCTTAACTACAACAAAATTCTGTTGAGTGAATGTTGATCTCCAACACATCAATTTGGACATGATTAAATGAGATTACCATCATACAACAGTTCTCTTGAACTTTTCTTCATGCCTCTCATCTAAACTCTGCTACTGCAATTTGCACAACCACTGAGTATGTAAAATTGTTATACAAGGTATTGGAATATTATGATTACAAAGATTAACAAAAGTAAATTTGACATAAATAAATAAATAAAACTACTTGTTACCTTTCACTTCAAGAAAATGGTGAAGAGTCTTAAAAATTTTCTTATTATATTTTCGAATGGATATAGTAACATCCTCATAAATATACATTGATGTTCTTATGATCAAAACCATATTAGCGCAAGAATTATAGCAATCATAAAGGCTTTCAACTTGTGACTGTAAAATAACTTAATCGTTTATGTGTGAATATATGGCGGTCATTTACCAATAGGTATGACAAATATATCTTAATTTAAGCTTGAAAAACTCATGCTAATAAAAAGACTATCATCTTCATTTGAACAATCTTTATAAGTAAAACAAGGTTAACAAACATATGTATCATAATTTTTATGACTTTGAAATTTTTTGTTGAACACCTATGGATCGTAGATGATTAAAGACACACCCTGTTCCAAGTAAACCAAGTGAGATGATCCTTAAAGTAAGTCTTAGACCTCATTTTCTTGATACCTAAAGCAATTAAAGACGATTAAAAAGTACATCAAGTTTACCCTAGATTGCGTTTGTAGGTTTAATTAAGCATTTTATCCGTTGTAAAGACAGCAAATAGAAAATAAGCGATGAATATGCAAAGTTTTGTATTATTAGGTTGTTATAATAGAGCACTAAGCTTAATTTTAAGGTAGAAAATTGGTATCTCGCACACCCTAGCTTTGAGATCTTAGTTTGAATGAGCAAAAGTGGTGCGGTATCTACCACTTTTCCTCCAAAGAATGGAGACATAAATTCTTTTTAAAATTAGTATACGCACATATGAATTTCACGACATCGCCTAAAAGTGAGCACCATAATTTTTATTTAACGAATATCATTTTTAGTCTAACTATAAAAGTATCACAGCCACACAAATGGTGAGTGACGCATCCAGTCTACGTATTTGAGTACACAAATGGTGAGTGACACATCCAGTCTACGTATTTGAGTACACAAATTTCCTCAAGAGAATGCATTAAAAGAAAATTTGACCCGGTTATAACCTAATGAGAGTTTGATGAGATTAAAATATTTTTTGCATTGTGATGAAATAAGTAAAATAAATTATTTTTTGTCCTACTTATAGCAACAATTAATATAATGAGAATCCATGAGTAATGGTAGATACATTTTTTGTTAATGTGCTTTATATAATTAAAATGCTTGGTGGGATAACATGGTAAATATAATGAATATAGTTAACTACTTAGATAACATGAACCATGTAAAGAATGCTTGAAGACTTGTAAGTTTGGACTTGTTATTTGAATATGTTAGTGAACATGAGTTTTAAACTCTATATCTGAATGTACTTCGATATACTTTTTCTCTTCATAAAGTTATATTACATATGCTATGGAGCCTTTGAGGCTTATATCATCAGATAAAACTTTAGCAAAAGTAAGATCCTAAAAATAATATAATAACTATGTTTGTTGTTTTACAGATAAATATGATTTTACATAAATGTAATCTAACATCATTTTCTACAAAGGTAAGCATTTATGTATAAGGCACGTGCTTTTATCTAGTAATATTAAAAAAAAACTTGGACAAATCAAATGCCAGAGCTCTATTATTTCTAGGGCTGAGACCAATATCCCTCACATATCATTTTAATGCTATTCGGGTGTGAGACTACTTATATGAACTTAACAGATTGTGATCTTTGGGCTCTTCGTTAAATATTGCAATCAAACAATATTTTACGTCCATATAAACATAAACAAATTGGAGTCAAGAACTTATTAATAGCCAAACTCTAATAAATAAGCCTTATGAATTAACTTGTGAACATTAAATTATATAAAACATGAAATGAAATCCAAGAGCTTTTATAAAGATCTATAAATAAAAAAAATAAAAAAAAATAGTTTCCCTTAGAAGACATTTCCTTCTCCAAAGCTGTGTGTTTCAGCAAAAGTCGTATCACGCATTAGCATGGAAGCTGCCTGCTTTTTTCTTGAAAGAATGTAATGCAAAATTGGAATTAACTTTATGACTAGCTTCGCATGTTGTGGGTACTTCCGACTCCTTTTCAAAGGTAATTGCCAAGTTTGAGCTGTGTTGCAGCAACGATTGAATTTCATCTTGTGGCTGTGACTGTCTCTCTCGATAGATCAAAAGAGCCTGAAATATATTAGTAAGCGCAATACTTTATCTTTGAAGGAGATGCAGAAGTTGTGATCAAATCTTTAAGAGATTCTAACTTAAATCTCAGAGGAAACAAGAAGAAGCTAAGAATTCTGCAGCTCTCCTAGCCATCCGATCTGCAGTCAGTTCAAAAAGCAATACTTTATCTTTGAAGGAGATGCAGAAGTTGTGATCAAATCTTTAAGAGATTCTAACTTAAATGAGTACTCGAGAACCAAACCAATTCTGGATGAAGCCATAATTTTGCTCAAGAAAGTGATGTGCCGGGAGATGCGTCTTGTTCCTAGAAGTGCTCTCTTAGGTGTACATAAGCTTGCTGCTAAATCCTATCGCTCATGAACTTATACACTTGCTACGGAAGAAGCACGGCCGCTCTGGCTCCATGGCTGTCAAAATCGACCTTGCCAAGGCATATGACAGATTGGAGTGGCCTTTTATTCAACACACCCTCTATAAGTTTGGTTTTCCTTCCACTTGAATTAACCTCATTACGGCATGCGTGACTACCCCATCATTTCAATTACTTATTAATGGTCGACCTAGTCTCCCTATTACCCCTGAGTGTGGCATCAGACAGGGAGACCCTCCCTTTTTCCCCGTACTTGTTTATCCTTTGTATGGATATGTTCATTCAGTCTGTTCATCTACCGCACCAGGATCGGTACATTACTGGACTCAAAGCGAGTTGTAACGGCCCTGCCATCCCTGTGCTCTGCTTTGCTAACAATTGCTACCTATTTTTACATGCTGACTGTGCCTCCACACATCATGCCATGTCACTACTAGCTGATTTTAGTGCAGTTGCTGGTCCCCCCATTAACTTTTAGAAATCTTCGCTCCTGTTCTCAGCCAATTTACCTAGTGCTTGCCGCCGTGCCATCGCCCGCATTTTTCAAATCCCTAGTGCTTCTCGCCGGGACAAGTATTTGGGTTTGCCTGTGTTATCACAGGCCGAATCACTCTCGCCACTTTCCATGCTACTTCTGACAAACTTAGCAGTGTATTCACTCTTGCAAAGGGCGTTTCCTATCATACGGAGGTCGTGCTATTTTAATTAAATTGGTGCTCTCTTCCTTGCCAAATTATTTCATGCAAACATACCAACTTCCCCAAATCACCTTAGACGCTTTCAAACGTAATACTCGCCGTTTTTTTATGGGGGGCATCAAACGGTCATTCACGCCCCGCTCTGATCAGATGGGATATTATTTGTCAGTCGCCCGCTAGTGGAGGGCTTGGTGTCAAAGATTTTCGCTCATTGAACCAGGCTTTTCTTATGAAATTAGCCTGGTCCTTCTTACAATTTCCAGATTTCCTCTGGGCCCATGTTTTTAAAGCGAAGTACGTCCCTCATTCATCCCCTTTTAATGTGCATATCAGCCCCTGCGCTTCTTTGGCTTGGCGAAGTCTGCTCAAAGGGTTCCAACAACTACGTCAAAGGCTTCGTTGGCAGGTTGGGTCTGGCCAGTCAGTGCACGTTTGGAATGATATCTGGGTGACAGACTACCCTTTTCGCGACCTAGTACCATCATACCTACATGCCGCACTCCCCGATATCAGCAACTCGCTTATTACTCCCCACCGCGAATGGAACCTGCAACCGATTGAAAATTTCCTCCCTTCTTACATACTCCGGTCCATTCGCGGCTTACCCCTCTCTTTTTCATCACCACATGATCGCCTTCTCTGGAAATATACCAATCACAGGGGATTCACCGTAAAATCAGCTTACGCTTTCTCACGCTCACAGGATAGGGTTTCAAATCGCAATCTACGATTGAAACCCTAGACCAAGATTGTGCAATTCGAGTAAACAAGATACTCGTGACCCATTGTTTACTCTGTCGGTCCCATCGTTTGCTCTGCCACTTGCACCGCAATCTGCGATTCCCACTTGCGCCGCCGCGAGCCCGCCATCGATCCACTAAGAGACCTCGTGAAGGAGGAAGAGGAAAATTGGCCATTCTGGAGAAGAAAGGGTGCCACTCTCATTTATATAGAAGGGTAATTTAGCCTTTTTTACCATTTTGTTGCGGAATTTTTACGGTGCAACATTTTTACTATTTCATATGTCTTTATACAATTTTTGTAACAATAGGGGTGTTTTTGCAACTACCTCAAATTACAGGGGTATTTTACGCAATTTTTCCTTAGTTCTATTAAGTTTCTACCTATGAGCAAGACTTAACTGCTCACGCTTTGCCTGATTACCATGCTAGTAGACAGTAGTGTATCAGGGTCACATGCATTACACTTGCCCATTGAATGCTAAAATGGCTGCAAGAATGCTAAAAAACTGTTTACCTTATGAACGGGGAAGACATAGGTGCAGATGCGAAGGCTGACCTCAACAATAACTGTTGCGTTAAGGCCACAGGCAAAGCACGCCCATTGAAACTAGTCCGTAGAAATATGTGTTCCTTTTTGTTTAAAGAAGTATAATTGAACATGTGGTTCTGTTTGACATTGAAGTATAAGTGTATAACTGTATGAACTTGTAATTTTAACCATTAACTAAACTCATGGAGTCTCGTTTACGAGATGAAAGTGAGGTGTTCGCACTTATTGTAGAGGCTTATAATCAAGCCTATGAGTTCTAGAATCCTCCTTCTCTCACATAAAAATCACGTGCGTTCACACACACCATCCCTCCCACCCACCCGCCCATACACACACCATGAATGACGTTATAAATAAAAACAATCATTGGTACACAAAACAATATAAAGTGTGTTTGGATGAAGAATTTTAAAATACCTTACGTTTCAAAATCCATTCATTTTAAAATTCGTTGATTTACAAATTTATAGAATTGTACATTTCGTGTTTGGATGGTTTTGAAGAAGCGAGAATTTTTTATATGAATTTACATTTGAAAAAGCGAACCCAGATAATAACTGGATGGTGTATGGATAAAATTCAGTCTACCCTAAAATGCCCTCCATACTTTTGGGGGCTAATTTTGCAAATAAGGATTTAATTGAGAATCTGTATTCACTAACACAAGACATAACGGTGCTATGTCTCCCATATATGATGGAGGATTTTACTATAAAATTTCTTTGAGGGGTAATGGTGGTAATGTGCCATATGTGGGGGATAAAAAAAGAATTAACTACCAAAGTTTACGATTAATGCTCTAATGGAGGAAGATCGATGCATTAATTACTCCTTTATCGGTGCCCTATTTATCATTTGCCATCAACTATTGAACTTCCCGCAAGTACTTACATTGACCTAGGACTTATTAAACATGAAATTCTCATAGGGCGGCCAAAAGCCCAATATCGCAAACCAAACATTAAAATTCAAATTAATTTATTAAGATAGGTATTGTTATTATATATTATTCCTCATAAATTAGAAAGCTTTTTCTTAAGCTTACCTTCTTTGAAGGGGAAGTCAAGATTCAACCAAACTTAAGTATGCATTAGAAAAAAAAAATTACTTCTTGAAAAATTACACAAATTTCTAACATCTACATAACCCTGTATGATTATTTGGTCATAACTATATATCGTAAAGCTTGAAATCCAGCTTTGGCGACTTAAAAAGATTGTTCAGGTACATTTGGTTTTTAATTTCTAGTTTAAGATTGCAGAAAAATGTATATGTTCAAATTTATTTGCATGATTAAACACAGGCATAACAAGAAAATTGCAGAAATGAAATATAGCAAGAAAAATAAATGCACTAATCCCCACCCTTCTTAGTTATATAGCCTATTTAAAAGAAAAAAAATTCATTTTGTGGATCGTAAGTGAAAGTTGGTCCTTAGATGGCTAAATTTGTATAGCTCCGGAGGGAATCTTTAACTTTAGTTAGGAGCGAATATAGCAACAAAGAGTCACACGTGGAAACCAAGTAGTTAGAAAAATTAAACTATGATTATGGATATATATATATATATATATATATATATATATATATATATATATATATATATATATATATATATATATATGAGTGAAAAGTAAGTTATTCTTTGTACACAGATGAATATAAGAGTGGAGAGTAAAACTATTTTTTCCAATTATAAGTTTGAAAGTTCACTAGAGGGAAATGCATACTATATTCTTCTTTCATGACTACTAGGTTTGACACTCATTCTCATTGGCTACACGTCGTACTATCAATTTTTTCAGTTGTTGAAGTGTAAGTTACAACGTAACTAAAAACAGGCATCTGATGTTAACTACTGTTCTGTGAGTTTGTTTAAGAGATTCATATATGGACGTGGCTACGTTGATACGCTCTTTTACTAAATCTCCCATATTTGGCAGCTAAAAGATGCTTTAGTAACACCTTCCGATACTTTACCAACAAATAGATTTGGATTTAGCAAAAGATAACAAGTGTTCGTTTAGCCCCAACCATGATATATCATTCATTAGTTCTATTAAGTTTCTACCTACGAGCAAGACTTAACTGCTCACGCTTTGCCTGATTACTATGCTAGTAGACAGTAGTGTATCAGGGTCACCTGCATTACACTTGCCCATTGAATGCTAAAATGACTGCAAGAATGCTAAAAAACTGTTTACCTTATGAACGGGGAAGACATAGGTGCAGATGTGAAGGCTGGCCTCAACAACAACTGTTGCGTTAAGGCCACAAGCAAAGCACGCCCATTGAAACTAGTCCGTAGAAATATGTGTTCCTTTTTGTTTAAAGAAGTATAATTGAGCATGTGGTTCTGTTTGACATTTTTAGTATAAGTGTATAACTGTATAAACTTGTAATTTTAACTATTAACTGAACTCATGGAGTCTCGTTTACGATACGAAAGTGAGGTGTTCTCACTTATTGTAGAGGCTTATAGTCGAGCCTATGAGTTCTAGAATCCTCCTCCTCTCATATAAAAGTCGCGCGCGCGGGCACACACACACATGCCATGAATGACGTTATAAATAAAAACAGTCATTGGTACACAAAACAATATAAAGTGTGTTTGGATGGAGAATTTCAAAATAGCTTACGTTTCAAAATCCATTCATTTTAAAGTTCGTTGATTTACAAAAATTTATGAAATTGTACATTTCCTGTTTGGATGGTTTTGAAGAAGTGAGAATTTTATATATGGATTTACATCTGAAAAAGCGAACCCAGATAATAACTGGATGGTGTATGGATAAAAATCAGTGAGAAAAAATTTCCTTTTTTAGTGGAAGAAGGTTACTAAAATTATAGAGACAAAAAAAAGTCATTTCTTCCTACACTTATGGTAAGGATTTGTCAAATAACTAGTCTGGACTAGATATTTGTACAGAAGATTTTAGCACATCAAATCTCCTTTTAAATAGAGATGTCAAAAGGGCCGAGCCGCCTGCTGGCCAGCCCGGCCCTAAACGTGAATAGTGCTGACCCTAACCTGTAGGGCCTTGGGCCTAGGCTAGGGTCAGGGCTAATATTTTCTAAAATTGGCCCGGCCCGGCTCTAAAAAGGCCCGGTTCAGGCCTAGCCCTTGGCCCGTTTCTGGCCCTCTTTTCGGCCCTATTTTGGCCTAGCCCTTTGACCCTAAATCTGGTCCTAAACTATTTTGAGTCATTTTTTTTTCTTTCCCCTTTTTTCTCGCATATCATTCTCTCTACACCTCATATTTTACTCTTTTATTTAACTTTTTGGACATGTACAATTCTTTATATTTAGTTGTGTGAAAAGATTGTCTTTATGCGAACAAAATTATTCTTTGTTGCTAATAAATATTCTCAAATAGAATAAACATAAAGTTCTAAGGCACTTCATTAGTCACGAGAGAGATATTGAATGATTTAAGGCCTATCAATTTTATTTATTTGTGAAAAGGATTTGCCAAATAACTAGTCTGGACTAGTTATTTCTAAAGGGGATTTTAGTATAATAAATTTCTTTTTCAAATCTCTCCTAGAATTTGCTAAATTCATCTCATCATAATCCAAACAAGAAATTTGGTACGATGTATTTTCGAATCCTTTATAAGAGTAAAATCTCTAGTTCAATTCTCTGTTCCAAACACACTCTGAATGTGAGTAATCTATCATGAAAGTCATAGCCGTAATCTCAATGACCGAAATAATCAGCATGAGGTGGCATCCCACATTTATGGGAAGAAATTACACAGAGTATCCAATGTGTATGGAAACTTCCATAACAGTAACGAGATTCCTACTAGGAATAGGGACTTAACAGCGAGGCCTAAATCTTGCCTTCAAAGGAAGCCGCCCTTCACCATGAGAACAAAGCGCGCAGCCCCCTCTTCATCCTCTCTCCTGGCACTGCGATGTGATTGATGACCATGAAGGCCTGTAGAGATCACCGTCACAAGAGCAAACCAAGAATCCGCCCACGTAAGTTCTGCACCGATGCACTAGCCTGTGCTAGCACGGTTTTCATCGTGCTATTTGTTATTCTGCCTTTCCGTCAAAATTATACCACCTTATTCCATGCTTCTTCTCAATGGTTTTTTACTGAAAGCACAAGTCCTTTGCCAAGCAATAACGCGATAGCCATGGTGGAGGGTAGTATTAAACTTGTCCCCAAACAGCCTAGTTGCCCTAATTGGTGACAGAGAAGCCAGCATCGTATTCTTGCACCGATACGTTTATGTTCATGATCTTCCTAGTCAATTCAACGACGATATCATAAAAGACTGTTTTTCGCTGAATAGATGGTTTAACATGTGTGATTCCTTGTCCAACATGGGTCTTGGTCCAAGGGCTGAAAATTCGAATGGGATTCTTCAAAAGGATGGTTGGTTCGTGACGAACCAATTCGCATTGGAAGTCATATTTTGTAACAGAATGAGGCAGTACGAGTGTCTAACGAATGATTCGTCGTTGGCTTCAACAATTTATGTACCCTACTACCCCGGCCTAGACGTGGGTCATTATCTCTGGGGTGGGTATAACACATCGCTTAGAGACTCAAATCCTCTTGATTTGGTCAAATGGCTCACTGAAAAACCTGAATGGAGTTACATGCTCGGTAGAGATCACTTCTTCGTTACCGGAAGAATAACTTGGGATTTTAGAAGAGAAAACGAGACGAATTCAGGATGGGGTAACAAACTCCTGAAACTACCATAAGTCGAAAATATGACGGTGTTGGGAATTGAATTGAGCCTTTGGAGTCAAAACGAAATCGCGATACCATACCCTATGTACTTCCACCCTTCAAGCACTACCGAGGTATTCGAATGGCAAAACAAGATACGAAGACAAAAGAGGCGATACTTGTTCTCTTTTGTGGGTGCACCAAGGCCTCATGGTACAAAATCTATCCGCGGGAAGATCATCCATCAATGCATTGCTTCGAGGGAATGTCAGTTGCTTGATTGTAACAAATTTGACTGTATGGATCCGATCAATGTCATCAAAATATTCCGAATCTCCATATTTTGCTTGCAGCCTCCTGGGGATTCTTATACTAGGCGATCAACTTTTGATTCGATCTTGGCAGGATGTATTCCGGTTTTCTTCCATCCGGGTTCCGCTTATAACCAATATAAATGGTATTTACCTAAAAATTCTACAAAGTACGCGGTGTTCATACCAGAGCAGTTCGTTTTAGATGGGAAGGCTGACATTGAGAACATATTGCATGGAATATCTAAGGAAAGAGTGACAGCCATGAGCCACAGGGTCATAAAGTTGATTCCGCGAATTATATATGCAGATCCAAGATCCAGATTGGACAGCCTTGAAGATGCATTTGACATTGCAGTCAAGAAAATCCTTCAGAATGTGAACAAGATTCCAAGGGAGGAAAACGAGGGGAAGAAGTAAAATTACTAGTGAAGATCACATTACTCCGAATATTTTCAGTTGTATATAGCAGTAGTGGGAGTAGTATAGCAGTAGTAGGAGTAGGACTACTTAGTTCAGGAAAATTAAATTCTTGCCATCATTCTTTCATCTTCTAAACCTAGTTTAGTGTATCTTCTAAATCTATTATCGTCGCTAAAGCTTCATTAGTTAAACTCCATTTCCTAGTACTAGTTATGATTTTTCATATCTTCTGTGTTCTCTTTTTGAACAAGTGCAGCAAGCACATTCTCTGAATTGCATCTCTCATCCTCGCTGTGCAAGTTACCCATTCGCTTATCACTCTTCAACCCCACATACACCGAACTCCCCGCCCGTCCCGGTCCCCCCCAAGTGAAAGGGTAAAGCAAAAGCTAATGATGCTTTCCTTCAGAATGCAGTTCACAGAATATGTATCCTATAGGGGCGTATTGCAAGCAGAACAAGATCACAATAGAAGCAAAGAATATGGTAAACTGAATAAATATATCATGCATTCTTGGTTCTTCAACTTGATGTTTCGTGGTTATAATTTATATGGAGTTCCTAGAAACGCACATGCTCGGTGCGAATGCTGTGAGTATTTTGGTAGCTATTCTTAGTATTGCAGTTGTTGCTGCTGCTGCTGCATATTTTCATTCGAAGAGAAAATCGAAAGGTATGGTTCGTCCAAGTTTTTTCTTTTTTCATTTGACAAAACAAAAAGATGGGCTTCATTCTATAGCACACATTGGCAGGCTTAAATAGCTTAAAATAGATAGTAATTGGATCCATCCTTCCAAACGCATTGTTGCGGATGAAAATAAGATGGGTCAATGAACACGCAAACAAAAATGCTAAGTAGAACATGAACAAACGTGTCACATACGTACTTTGGATCCGGGACAAAACGTTTGGTACTCAAGTCAAAACTTGTGTGAGAGAGAATTCAAGATATAGTATATAGGAATATTAAATTAGTCATACCTTAAACCTACGAGGATAATTGCAAAGAAATAAACTACCTTTAAAGTAGTTAATTTAAAAGATTGTATGAGTTGTTCTACAAGGTTATTAGTCTTACGATGACATGATAAGATTTAGAGCATATCAAGTAGGCATTATGTCCTTTGGTCAACCTTGTAACCACATTCTATTAGGAGGCAACATGTGTCACTTGCTTATTAGCGATATTTTTACTCTTATTAGTGGATATTAGTTTGGAGTACCATTTGAAGCCAGATCCTATTGTTTGTAAGCCGTGTAACTTTGGTATTGAGTTAATTGTATTGTATCCATAAGCCGCTTAATATAAGCCGTAAATCATAAGCATAATTATCCTAATCGAATCGGACAAATATGTCGGACCGGTTCAACCGTGAAGCGGTGGCTTCACCAGTCCGATTTTTTATTTCCATCAGCTCTACACTTGAACCCGATGCGTGGCATAAACCGGCCGGTTCTGGCATCAAACTGGTTGGTTGGACCAGGTTAGCACCTGTGAACATGTTTAGACTTAATAATATAACTGTTCGGACTAGGATTGAACATGAGATGTCCAACTTGAAGTTCTTATTAACGCCTTAAGGCCACTGGACCAACCTCAAATCTTTGTAAGAAAACCATAAAGCACATTTTAATATTAACTGCTGGATGTTACACTAGTTTTCATCATTTTTAGTAACTTTGGGGTTCAATAAATTAAAGATCTAAGAGATTAACATTAAACTTGAATTCTTTTATATCATTAGGTATTTTTGATCAAGTAATTTTCTTTCGTTTATAACCTTGGTTAATTTAAACTTATCTACATCAATTACCGGTTGAACCAGTGAACTGGTGCCTTTACCAGATTAATGACCGGTACGGTTCTAATAACTACGGTCTTAAGCCTTTCTTGGGCTACTTGAGCCTTTTTTTTTTTTGGGTCTTAAGCTCTTTTAGGGCTTCTTTAGTCCATAATGGATTATTTGAGCCTTTCGGGCTGCAGAGGCTATTTTTGGGCCTCATCATAAGCATTTTTCGGCTGTTTCACCCTTTCTGGGCTACATTTTTGGGGTTCTTAAGCCTCTCTTTGAGAATTGGGATTTATACTTGAGCAATTTTTGGGCTACATCAGCCTTTTTGTTTCATTCTTCCTAAGAAAAACTAATTTTTTTGTTATTACACCCATGTACCTGATGTTAAGATTTATTACAGTCAAAGATACAAAGTGTCAAAACCTAAAAAACTATGACAAACAACTTTAAAAAGGTATCAGGGATGTCCATCTATCATTGATCGTTAAAAAAGAGTATTTTTGTTGATATCATTAAGACGTATTTTTAAAATGTCAATATTGCCCTCACACAGTACATACATGTATATATTGCATAAAATTTTTAAAACCCCAATTTTGAACTTAGGGTTTGAGTCTCTCTCCCTCTCCCTCTTGCTCCCGCCCCCTCCCCCCTCTTCTCCAATCTCATGGCCACCACCCCTACAGAGTCAAAACTACTGCTTGTTATCAAGTATTTCTTTCGGGGGCTGTGTGGTGATATTTGTGATTTAAGGGGGTGGGGGGATATGGCGGTGGTGGCTGGTTTTCTGGTTTGTGATGTGGGGATAAAGTTCGCATGGGATTGATGGCGGTTACAGGAGGATGACTGCTGATCGCGGTGGCCTTTTGTGTTGGTGGTGGTGGGTGGTTGACGCGGTGGTGGGTGGATGATACAGTGGATTTGGGGATTGATATGGTTGATGTAGGATTTGGATTTAGCATATTTGTATTGTGAATCTATGATTTTTTTGGGACTGCAATTGGGATGGTTGATATGAATTTGGATTTATATCGATGTTATTTTTAATTGGTCGATGTGTGTGAGTGGTGATGGATGATCAACGGGAGGCATGAATAAGGCTGTCCTGTAGGGCTATCGAGACGTGAACGGGGCTGTATGGGCATCTGTGTAATGTGGTGTTGCCATGCAGAGGTAGCAACGGCTGTGTGATGCAGGGCTAAAAGTCCAGATTTACTGGGTAGTGGTTATGGGCGATGGTGGTAACGGGGCTGTGGTTAAGGTATTGTGTTTCTTATTTGACAGAGGTTATAGGTGGCTTACTCAGTGGGGCTGCCTTAAAGAGGTGGCGATGAGAGCTGATGGGCTGTGAGGGCTTGCAATTGGGGTCTGGTTTGGATTGGGGGTGACGCTATATAAAGGCAGCGATGGATGGCGGCGTGGGTTGCGATGCTGTTAAGGTGTCATGCTGCGATGATGGATTCTTTAAGAAGAAGAAGAGAGATGAAGGGATGGCATTTTAAAAGAATAATCTTCCAACTTAGGGTAATAGTGTCATTTTATTAAAACAGTTAGATGATTTAAAACTCGGTTTGGTCCAAGAATATCAGTGTTATTTTTCTAAACTAAGAGATACACGAGTAACTTTACCTCTACCTCAGGAAAATGAGTGTAATTAACCATATTTTATCTTGGGGGGTGGGTTGGGGAATTCAAGGCCAGGGTTCTCTTTCCACATGTCCAACCTAGCGGAAAAATATAAAACCTTTTTAGGTTTGTGTTTGTGTCTATTTGTCAAAAATTGGAGGTTTTTGTTATCAAAAAAGCTTTTGTTCTTTCTTTGAAGATCGGAGGCCTATGTTCCACTTCCACTTGGCTAAAGGACCTCATTTACTAATCCCATAGCCGAGTGAACAAAAATGAGAAAAACTTTTCTTGGTTTTATTTCTTTTGCTTTTTTTTTGGTTTGTTTTTTTAACATCTTGGAAGCCTCTTCCACTCAACCAAGGGACCTATGCCACTCGGCTTGAGGGAATGCTTCCCTATGTTCAAGTGCGTAGCTGAAATAAAAAGCTCGTAATAAAGATTTTATTCGCGAAACAAATGGCGTTGTACAAAGGTTTACATAACAAGAGCAATGAAATGCACGCAAACTAAAAATATTAATAGCCGGGGTGTAGAGTCAACAAGAATCAGTTTGCTTGAATGACATTTATGGTTAATGTCGTCGAAGGTTGCTTGCATGCCTAGTTGGAAGGGTTGTACCTTCATTCATGGTTTCCAAGTCATATTGCTAACCTTCAACTATTAAGGACTCATTCGCAAGAAGCGAGATAACAACTGCTCGCCACTCTTTGCTCACCTTTTATCTTATAGATGACCTGAAAACTGTATGAAGATTCATTTTTAATGACGAGTAAGAAAATTTTTTTGAAGCTTAATCAAGCATGGCCTACCTAACACGACATTCTAGAGGAAAGGGCCTTAAGGGCAAAAAAATATATATATTCTTAGAATGGTTTGACAAGGTTGTGTGTGGTTAGTAACGGACAAGAAGATCATTTCTTCGAAATTAATGGGGTGCTCGGTGAAATAGGAAAAAGGAATGTTGATTTATGTGATCATGAAAAACATCCATCATAAGAAA
Source organism: Escallonia herrerae (assembly GCA_033070095.1). Classification (NCBI taxonomy): domain Eukaryota; kingdom Viridiplantae; phylum Streptophyta; class Magnoliopsida; order Escalloniales; family Escalloniaceae; genus Escallonia; species Escallonia herrerae. The sequence continues at coordinate 14,395 of JAVXUP010002374.1, read as the reverse complement.
GAATAGCAAAACCTATTCTTGTCCACCAAGATGCGCTCCACATGGTGAAAGCATTAATGTAGAGGGTTGTAACTAAAGCATCATCATGGGGATACTGAAGGCTTCCTCAATCAGAACTATTGAATATTTTCTGGGGCTTTGGGGTGTAGGCTTTCCAAAAATTATTTATGGCCTTCCCAAGGCAAGACCCCTAACAATAGCGTTGACAATGAGAGTGTCCTTAGGTGGCTTAGTGTGTTGCTCTGGCTTGTTTTTCTTGGCGAGGATAGCATAATTTATAGCGAGTGAGTGATTTGTTGATTCTTCTTCATTTCATGAAAAATAAACCATCGGTTAGTATTCGACGGAGATTTCTTGAAAACGTTGAAATTTTTTTTTTAAGAGTGTTGCCATTTTTTATTTTTGCTTATTATTATAAATATGAAGTGACTTTAATCATCTTTATCTTGTTTTTTTATGTCCAATAAATTTACTTGTTAACGGTATATAAAGATGCCTTTGATCTTCAAGATTAGTTAATATATTTGTTGTACTCCACTTATAAGAGTGACATTCTAGTCCATAATCTCACCGACAAGCTTATTAGTGCTGAAACGTGCAAAAAAGTTAATGATTTTGAATGATGCTCATAATTTTTTAGATCTGCTCAAAATATTAAAGAGGATCTTCCAGCAACTAGGCAAAGGTGTGAATGGGCTTTACAAAGCGTAGCAAGAAAGGTGAGACACATGATAGTGTTGGGACTCGATGTAGCTACATGCTAGAAGGAAATTAGGCAAGGTATTCCACGAGGTAATCAGGATCATCATAAAGCTCGCATGGGGGAATGTGCACGCCCTGCGCGCGCACACACAAGCCAACACATGCACATAAAATTTCTTGCACATAGACTAAACACATACACAGGCATGGCATGGACACAATTTCACACACAATCATATTGCAAAGAACATATACACAAACCCCCCACCCACACACCGACACCGCATGCACACACAATTTCTTGCACGCACATAATCACACTGTATGCGAACGCGAACACAAACACATGATCACATCCATACCCACACGCATACACACTGTACATAAACACAATTTCATGCAAACTTACACATAACACACTGCACGTATTCCCATCTCCTCTTTCTCTTCCTCTGATTAGATATGACCAACCACAACCATCTTCGACCACCACCAACCACCAACCCTATCATATTTCTCTCCCTCTAATCAAGCACCAATTCAGGGTGGTGCTTGATGTTAACGGTTGTAATAGCAACGGTGGTTTGATGGTGTTCTGGTGGCATTGGTCAGGTACAATCGTGATGATGGTGGGTGATAGTTGTGGTGGTGGGGTGAGATGAGGAGCCAATTGGAGTGGTGAAACCCTTATTGAAGAGAAATAGAAAGTCGGATTTTTCAAATATTTAAAGTAATTAAAAAAATTGCGGTGGTAATTATGTCTTCTAACAATCTTGTATTTATTTTGGTTAATATGCACAATTTTTGAAAGTGAGGATATGTTTAGTACAACTTTCAAAACAAGAGGAAACCAAAGCGTACATTCATGTTAATACGGTTGCACCAAAGTTGTCTTTGTCTTAAAATTAAATGTATCAAACAAGCTTTTACTTATCGGTATGTTTACAACTAAATTGTTTGTAAATTTCGATGACCAAAAAAATATATAAACATATTCTTCATCTATCTTAAAAGAAAAACAATTCAATTTGAGTTGAGTTGAACATAAATTGAATCATCCGAATTTGATACCGGATGAGTTGAAAAAATTGAAATAAAGTTGAAAAGAGGAAAAAGAAGGGGAAAAAAACACTGGCACGTGGCAAGAATAATGAGTTAGAGGTATTTGACAATCTAAAACTATTTACACCTCTTGAATGCTTAGGCCTGTTTGTTTAGTATTTTCAATATTTCTCATTTTGGTTACGATGATTAAAAGATTTCCTTTCCAGTATACGTCTTATTTTTTGTTTTTATTTTGAAAAAAAATCTCACTCAAACATATAAAAAAGTGAAACACCTTACATGTGTTTTTCACTTTTTTCAACCAAACTTCATCTGATGTTAGAACAAAGCAAAAAATACACACTTCTTATGATTTTATCTGCAAATTTGTGACACAACCAAATCACTACTCTCTCTCTCTCTCTCTCGCGTGCTTGCGCGTCTATCAGCACCATCATTGACCATCTCTGTGGCACCACAAAGAACCAAGTTCTGCCAGCGTGCCACCACGAATAATCACGACCCCCATCCCTGCCACCACCTGTGTGTGTATCAGCACCGCCATCGTCCTGCCACCATGCCACCACGAAGAACTAGGGGCCTCACCCCAGCCGCCATGGCCACTACTAAACACCTGAGATCTTATCTCATCCGGTCGTGTCATGACCACAAAACTACCATTCCTCATCCATTAGACCAGATAGAATTTCCATAACACCACACCCACACCCATATAGTGGCACAACATAGCCATACCTACATAGCTGACACTACACCATGAAACCACTATTGTTCTTATCTCCACCACCATGAGCGACCCACTACGTCCATCGAACCACTGCAACGCCACCCTCGACCACAACTAGCCGCACTCACAAACATGTGTTCTTCTCTTCACCACAATTCACCCATGATCACACTCAAACCATTACAGCATCCTCCACCACCACCAACATCGTCACAGCCTAAACAACAATTTTTAACCACCAATTCAGCATATTGGTGATGGTAGTTGTAGAGAATATTGGGGGTCTGAACGGAATTTTGACGGGAAAGGGAAACACGGTGGGGTTGCATCTGACTAGGGAGGCCATGACATGAGAGATGGCTGATAATTAGAAGATTTTAAGGGTATTATCATTTACACATAAATAATAATGACATTAAAAAAACAAATGCTAATAAGTAGCCACAAAATGATAATAAAAATAAAAAATGGTATTAGTACACTAAGCACTCTAGAAAGTAGTTAGAGAAAAGCTGACAAAATGATAAAAGTTCACAACTATATTTCTTAACTGGATACAAAAACAATAAAATGAAAATACCAACAAAAAAAACACAAAATAAGAATGATAAACAGATAGACCCTTATCAATTGTAACTCATTTTAATCTCACGAGCGTTCAATTTCAACCTAGCTTATAAAAATTTATGATTTAAAAAAGCTCCCATTAGACGCTCATTTTGAAAAGAAATTATTATTATTATATACTTCTTCTGTCTCTTAATATTCGATCACTTTGACTTTGTACGCATATTAATGATTTAAGTTATATATTGTGTGTTTTTTTATTTTACCCTTTAGAGAGAGGGAGAAAGAGTGGGCCAGGAGAGAGAAAATTACTTGATAGGGTGTTAAATTTAGAGAGAGAAATAAAATGAAAAAATATAAATTGATAGACCATAAAAAAAAAATTAATAGAGAGTTAAATGATAAGAGAGAAATAAAATAGAAAAATAAATATATACAGAATTTTTCTTTTTACGAGACGGTTTAAAAAAATATATGATCAAATTTTCGGGAAGGGTGAGAATAATAAACGCTAGAAGCGGCCACTGGGGGCCGAGGTCAACATCAGCCGAGTACATAAGTTGTTTTGCTGGCAAAAGTTTGTACTGACGTCATGCCTGACATTAGGGCCTGAAGTAAAGAATTCGTACACACTGACCAAAGTGAGCAACGTGTCTAGTCCTCACGGTTTAAGCACGTGTCTTCTTTTCCGCTTAAAAGGCTTCAAAAATCTGATCGCTTACTCATGCTTTCCACCTGCAATACCCCCCTCTTCCCAATTCACAAACGAAAAGCTTCAGCAAAGAAAATGGCGAAAGTGGCAAGGATGTTGCTGGGCTCGCAAGGCCTCGAGGTATCAGCGCAGGGGCTGGGCTGCATGAGCATGTCCTCCTACTACGGCCCGCCCAAACCCGAGCCCGACATGATCCGCCTCATCCACCACGCCGTCGGCTCCGGCGTCACCTTCCTCGACACCTCCGACGTCTACGGCCCGCATACCAACGAAATCCTCATCGGAAAGGTATGTATACTTCTACTACTAGCTCGGTTCCATTGGATTCTTCGCTTTTTGTTGAATTCTGGGATCGATTTTGGCAGATGTGATTCCAGGTTTGTTTTAATTGCTTCTGTGGCTTTTAGTGATGAATTTTGATTGATTTGGCGGCCAAATAGTGCAGGCTTTGAAAGAGGGAGGATTGAGGGATAGAGTGCAAGTGGCGACCAAGTTTGGGATAACTCAGAAGGATGGGAAGATGGATGTGCGCGGCGATCCGCCGTACGTGCGGGCCTGTTGCGAGGCCAGCTTGAAGCGGCTGGACGTGGACTGCATTGATCTCTACTATGCTCATCGGATTGACACTCGCGTCCCAATCGAAATCACGGTTTTGCTCTCCCTCACTCTATCTGTTGAATACTGTTAAGGGAACATTTGTTCTGGTGTTTAGAGTTAAAATACAGAATTAGAACGAAAGCAGCTGTGGCAGGATACTCTGAATCCAAGAACGAAAATGACAAAAACTAATTGCTAAGAATGGTCTAAAGCTCAAAACAATCGAAAGATACTAGTTTTGTAGGCATGATCTCCCTTGTAGGTTCGAATGGCTTACAACAAGGACATTTGGTAGTAGTGATTCATTCGAGATTACAATTAGTCATCTACTCCTAGATTGACTAAAAGGCTGCAGCTACACTAGCACAGATCTTAACTCCAAAAAAATGGCCTTATCTGGAAATGAAGTGCCGAGGGACATATCAGTGTTGCTGTGTGTCCTTCGAAGTGGCTGCCTTGATTTCACCCAAGGTGTTGAAAAAAAACCTCCTACGACTTCAATTATCTTCGAAATTTGTTCTATTCATGCCACGTGTTGTGCTTTGTGATAATCAATTACCAAGTCTTGATTTTTATCAAGTAAGTTTCCCATGAATTGCAGTCCAACTACTAATAGTTGCTACGAACTGCTCCATAGTGCAAACCATCAGTCCGTAGAAATTTTCAAGCAATTTAACCGTTAGTAGATTTAATTTTGTGGTGTCAACAATATAGTCAATGCCGGATTATTATATCTAGTGACAGCCATGCCTAATCTGCATTTATGTCTATACTACCAATAACAGCACAAGTTCATTAAGAAACATTTATAAGACAACTTTGACCATGTTCAATTTACTAATTAACACGTCTGCGAAACATTCGTAGGACAACTATGACCATGTTCAATTACTGATTAATACGTTCGTGACTATGACCCTGTTCAATTACTAATCTAATGACTAGTGCCTACATAAATAGCATGCGAGCCACATTCAATGAGTGCCTGTTTGCAGCTACTTAAGGAATAACCGTCTTATTGAGCTCAATCTACTTCTCCTTTGAAATCATTTTTCAAGATGGGAGAATTGAAGAAACTGGTTCATGAAGGCAAAGTAAAGTACATAGGCCTATCAGAGGCGTCTGCTTCAACAATTAGAAGGGCTCATGCTATTCATCCGGTGACAGCTGTCCAGATGGAATGGTCATTGTGGTCAAGAGATATAGAGGCAGAAATTGTTCCTACTTGCAGGTGGGGTGTCTTTAATGCTCTTCAACTGTTATAGAAAGTAAAATCCAATTCAAAGTTTGATCGTGTCCTCTACATGGTCTTCAGAGAACTTGGAATTGGGATTGTCCCATATAGTCCCATGGGAAGGGGCTTCTTTGCAGCTGGTCCCAAGTTATTTGAGGACTTGCCACAAGGCGATGCTCGAAAGGTTCGTTAAGTTTTACAGATGGCTCTGAACTCTCAATGTTATATCTTATGGTTGAAAGTAACAAAGTCGCCTGTTGCCTTTACTGGAGCTTACTGCAGTATGTTAAGGTCGATGTGCATCTACTAGAACTGCAATTGGATACATCTATTTAATTGATCATATACTAGCTTTGCTCTGCATGTAAATTAGGTGTAGTGATTAGTATTGACCTCTTTTGTACTTGAATTCTGTATTCCTCTTGAGGATGAGCCTCGACGCATGGTGAGTGGCCAAGAGGTCACACAGTCTTCTTGCTAAGCTGGGTAAGTCTACCTACAAATCCTCCCTTAACCTCTTCCTGGACTTCTAAATGGCAGGAGCCACTTATTTAGCTTGTCGGCAGTCAGAGAGGAACAAAATTCCAAAAGCTCTCATTTAAAGGGAGGACACTCAAACATTATATTGACCTCTACATCTATGAATTAGTGCATGCCACACCAACCCTCACCACGCATGCTCAGCCTTAACAGGCAGCACTATGAACCACAACACTATAAGAACAATCCTCTATGTTTGCTAGCAATCATGCTTGTATTCTCTGATGCCACAAAGTGATCATACATCAGATTATGTATCAGAATATCTACCAGCATTTGTTGATTTCTAGTCCCTTTCGATCAATCTAGTGAAGAATGTATCCTTTCTATGAATTACTTACAGGATTTTTGTGTATTTATGTCGTGATCGGCCTAATAAAACCTGTGTGCAACTATCTTAGTATCTAAGTGGGTCAATGAATGAAAATACCATGTTGAGTGGCGATTTCAGGCTACATATTGGCTAAACCTGGAAGACAAGTTCTTAACCGTAGGGAACTTCAAGAGTGGAGTATATGGGTAAGATCGGAAGAGAGGGGTCCTTGTTCGGCTTTTTTGATGCCAATATCAGTGGTGGCCTTCTTTTTAACTTGTTTTCTTGCTTGAAAACCTTATAATCAGTGACGTGACCGTAGGCTTTCTAATATTGCTTAGCTTATGTCAAATCATAGGGAACTTTAAAATATTGTCTTTGGGTTTGATCAGAAGAGAGAAGTTCTTCTTTGAATTTTTTGATGCCCATTTGGTGACATTCTCTTTGATTTGGTGACATTCGTAGGACAACCTACTTATTGTGGAATCCACAAGGCGAAGGAAATCCAAAATCTTTTTCCCCCCCTTTTTTTGAGTAGTTTATTGTCCTTGTACAAGAAATACAGAAATCAGTTCTACTCCATGCTTTTCGTTCCTCTCTTTTAAGTTCCGAGATTCAAACTTTTCCGTTGATATGATTGGATTTACCTTCGTTATTACCTCACTGCATATGTTGATTTTCCATTTTGGTGCTCAAATATGTTGCAGAATATGCCGAGGTTCAAAGCTGAAAATCTCAAGCACAATAAGTACGTGTTTGAGCGGGTTAATGAAATGGCAACAAAGAAAGGTTGTACACCGGCACAGCTAGCTTTAGCCTGGGTCCATCACCAGGGGAAAGATGTGTGTCCGATCCCCGGAACCACCAAGATTGAAAACTTCAATCAAAACATTGGAGCTTTATCAGTTAAGTTAACTCGGGAAGAAATGACTGAGCTTGAATCATTTACTTCAGCTGAGTTGGTCAAGGGTGAGAGGCATATGTTCATGTCCACTACATGGATGAATTCAGAAACTCCACCGTTGTCCGCGTGGAAAGCTGAGTAAAGCGTCGGATTCTGCTTGCTTCTTTTATCCGGTGAAGAAGAAATTATATAATGTACCTTGTGGAGTTTGTCAAAATAATGCCTGGGTATTGTGTGTGAACGATGTTTCGAGTATATAGTGTGTCTTTGAGAGTTTTAGATGTTTCGAGATCTCTAATTTTCGTTCGAATATACCCAATAATAATAGTGAAGCCAGCTCTTTGCCTTGCCACTTCCGTTGAATCGATAGGATCCTTAAAATAGGTTCCCGTTTGTGAATTCTTTCCAACATGCTCCTCTCTTAGCAACATCTAGTACTTTAATACTCTGGAAGAAAGTTCAGAGATATTTCTAAGTTCCATGCTTTCAAATTTCTTTCTGATCTTTAGATCTAAATCATTCAGAGCCAAATTTGCTAACTTTGGTTCTGGCATTTGAAAATAAAACTTAATTTCCGATGCATTGATTCTTTTTAAGTATTGTTCAGCACTTTCTCCTCAACCTCGCAAGATCTGCTAGAGAGGTCTCTGGTTCTATATTGGAAAAACTGTGCATAGAACAAATCCTTCATCTCTCTCCAAAAGGGGCGGATTTAGAAAGTTTAATCGGGGACGCCAAAAAGACATTAAAAAAAATTGAGGGCTAACATAAAAGAATGAAAAAGGTTTAAATTCATCAACATTGTTACTGATAATATTTTTTGTTTGAAAGAAAGAATCAATTGTGCGTGACTTTGACTTCCCCATCTACAAAAATAAGCATATTATAATTAACTTACTATTGAATACGTTAAATGCATAGTAAATTGCTTAGTCCGTGTTTTTTTCTTAACCAGTGAATACGTAAATACTATAAGAATTAAACTAATAAATAGCGTAACTATTAAAATAGCGTAACAATTGAATATGTTAATACTATAATTAGCATAACTATTGAATTTGTTAATACTCTACAAATTAAACTACAAACAAAAGAATTCACCTTGATCAATTCGTGTTTTTTCGTAATCCGGAGATTTAGAATTTGAGATTTAGAAGAATAAAGAATAAGAACGAAGAAAATTATGACCGCCAAAACGCCCTGGTCCTACTTGATTATACTCGTGTGGCGGGACTACTATTTTTAGCCACTCCCCTTTTTCCAAGGCCATCTTGCCTTAGGAAATTGCTAACCTCTTCGAATGGTAGGTTGTCCAATCAAGTCACTTGCTTTGATCATCTTTTATGAGCATGAGTTTAAGAAGCACTCTCATTTCCTCGACCATTTAAATTTATATGTGTTACCACTTTTTGGTCATCGGATGTTAGTAGGTCATGTTGCAGGGCGTTTTGGCGGGTTGGTTTCACAGCATTTTTCCTACTTTGCCTTGTATCCCCATAATCACTGGGAATAAACCATCTTGACTTGTTTGGATAGTTTGAAACAGTCTCAATCCCGATAAGAGAGACTTCTATATCTACCGTGTCATCGTGGTAACCTAAATAAACTTTTCCGTTTTGCAACCTCACTTCCGATGCCTTGCAATGGACGAAGTCTGTTTTTGAATTTCTCCGGACCAGTCTTTTACTATTTCGCTCCCCGAAGCACTCGTATCATTTACAAACTTTTTCATCTCTTCCATTACATGGAATTGGACTTGTCTTGAGCACTAACTGCTTTATTGAAAGCCATAGTTGGGCCATGCAAATAGGTACCAATTGAGACTGCATAGCATTTAGAGCTTAGAGCCTGAGTTCATGAAGTAAACTCTTTCATCAAGTGGTCCATTGTAGGATCATTTCTACCGATCACTTCAACCTCTCTGAATTTCATCTCCTCGTCTTAATACGTATTAACACCATTGCTAGTACTCGCCCTCTTGGTGCTCCCACTATTATTAGTATTGGTGTAAATTCCTAAATTATGGTTGCCGTTCATGTCATTATTAGCCTGAACATTTCTTGTTTACTGAACAACAACATTGCCGCAATTGTTGGTATTGTTGTTTTCAGTGCCATTATTGGCTCGTTATTTCTCACAAGATGATTTCTTGTACTTGGCATTTTTCTTTTCAAATTAAAAGGGTTCTATCGGGCGTATTAATATTTGAAGAATTTGAGAATTCTCTTGGATAATTTTATTGAACTAAAAGGTGCAGTATTTATAGTGCAAGATATTAATGCCGATTGCTAAACTTAGGGATCCTATCTAAATTAGATCATTTGACCTACCAAAATTAGATAAGTTGACCTACCTAAAATAACATAATTTGACTTTGTACATAATGATACAATACTTGATTTCCCATGAATCATGGACTAGAATATCTGTTCCATGATTCATGGAGTTTGTTTGTCCTCCGTTACTCCCCCTCAAGTTGGTGCATGGAGAGTGAAAATGCGCAACTTGCAAAGTAGTGCATGAAAACGATATCAACTGAATGCTTTAGTGAAGATGTCCGCCAACTGTAGCCAAGAAGAAATGGATCTGGGAATTAAGACGTGATTGAATGTGTTGACGGATGAAGTGACAATCGATCTCGATATGTTTGGTTCTTTCATGAAAGATGGGATTGGCGGCAATGTGGAGAGCTGCTTGATTGTCACAAAATAGCGAAATTGGTTAGTTGCAAGGGACTCAGAGATCACGTAAAAGATGAGTGAGCCAGATGATTTCACTTGATGTTGTGGCCATAGTGCAATACTCAGCTTCAACAGAAGAGTGAGAGACCACAAATTGTTTATTAGACAGCCAGGAAATAGGAGATAGCCCAAGAAACACAATGTAGCCGGTGGTGGATCGGCATGTGGTGGGACAACCAGCCCAATAGGCATCGCAGTATACCCGCGGAGATAAAGGTCCAGCAGAAAAGAAGAAAAGGCCTTGACCAGAAGAGCCTTTCAAATAGTGTAAAACACGATAAGCAGCATCAAGATGCGATTGTCGTGAAGACTACATAAACTGGCTGAGAATGTGGACTGTATAGCTGATGTCAGGTCGTGTAATGGTGAGATATAGCAGTCGGCCCACTAGGCGCTTATAACGAGCCCGGTCCGAGCATAAGGGGCCGATGTCAGTCTGAAGTTTATGTTTAAAATCTATGGGAAAAGGAGAAGGCTTTGCACCGGAAAGTCCACTTTCTTCAAGTATATCCAGCGTGTATTTTCTTTGGCAAATAACAATACCCGAGCGGGAGGGTGCCACCTCGATGCCAAGAAAATACTCAAGTTTCCCAAGGTCCTTAATATGAAATTTCTGATCCAGATAACTCTTGAGACGGCAAATACACACGGTATCATTACCAGTAATAATAACATCATGCACAAAAATTAAAACAGCAAGAAAAGATGAGCTATTACTAGAAGTAAATAGAGAATGGTCAGCGTGAGACTAATGAAAACCAATGGTAAGTAAAGCTGCAGTGAACTTGTGGTACCAATTACGAGAAGCTTGTCGGAGTCCATAAAGGGACTTTTGCAACTTGCAAACACGTATCTCCCCTTGTTTGCCAAAACCCTATGGGATTTTCATGTATACTTCCTCATCAAGGTCACATGGAGGAATGCATTGTTAACATCCAATTGATGAAGTTTCCATTGGCAAATTGAATGTACATCAAGTAAACAGCGTATCGTAACAAGTTTGGCTACAGGTGTGAATGTCTCATGAAAGTCAACCCCTTCAATTTGTGTGTAGCCCTTAGCAACGAGGCGGGCTTTAAATCTCTCACTGCCATCCGGATTGTGCTTAACCTTGTAGACTCATTTGGAATCAATAGCACGTTTACCAGGTGGTAGCTGTGTGAGGGTCTAGGTTTGATTTGCCTCTAAAGCTGTAATTTCTTTGGCCATGGCATTTCTCCAATGCTGGTGTTTTAACTGCCTGAGAGACGGACTTGGGCTTATCCATGAAAGAAATGGGCGCTAAAAAAATATGATAAGCAAAGGAAAACTTTGAATATGATATAGTGTTAGAAAGAGAATGTACCGTCGAATTAATCGATGAATTGGGTGGATGCGATGACAAGCTTGGAAGAGCAAGCGAAAGGGGCAAGTTTACATCAAAACCACAGAGCTTCTGTGACATATTGTGGTGCCGCTAGGGACGAGTGCTAGCTGGTCCAATAGCATTTGATGCACCAATGGTAGAATCAGCAAGAGAAGCTACATCATTCGACAGATGAGGTGATTCAGTAGTGTTGGACCTTGCGGGATTAGGCAAAATGGCAGTGTGTACCATCAACTTGATTGGGAACTGTTTTTGCCTCAAGTTGGTCAGTTGTTGGAGTAACATATGCGTCTTCAAGTAATCTAGGCACGGGAATTGGGGCCATGTCAAGTTGGTCTTGTACAACTCGTGTGGGATTCGAGTCATTCAACTTAGATGTCGACCCAAGAGGACCAAGGGGGGTTTTCACTGTGTTCCCAACCTATTCTGGTAGCACCCAAAGGCCCACTGGGGGTCCCAATTTTCATGACACTTCCACACAAGTAACAGTCAATATTTAACACCTTCAACCGGTCAATACGTGCACGCTCAAGTCACGTGCACTTCTCACTTTTTCTACGTGACTTCGTCACCAAAAAGCTCAACTGCTCATCACGCTCTGACTGTAGCACATCGTCCGTCACCCGTCGATGCACCTTGGCACTTGCCTAAGGAAGTCGGCCTTGGCCTTCCCCTTGGGGTCGGCCTCAGCCTTGGCCTTCCTCTTAGGGTTAGCCTCAGCCTTGGCTTTCCCAATGTGGATTGCCTCGGCCTCCCCTTGGGGGTTAGCCTTTCCTCCCTTTAGGTTGGCCTTTGGCCTCCATACTTAGCACTTTCACTACCTTTCAAGGGCCCGGACGTCACTCCGCGACCCCCGTCGCTCAGACATCACTCCGCCGCTCGTCGTTAATACAGCTGTGCCCCCAGGCTTTCTGTCACACTACCCTGCCCCCAGTACCTTACTCACTCTGTCGCGCCCATGCACTGTGCCACTGATACAGTCGTGCCCCCTGGCTCTCTGTCACACAGACGTGCCCCCGGCACCTCACTCCGCCATGCCCATGCGCCACGCTACAGATATAGCCGTGCCCTAGGCTCTCTGTCACAATGTCGTGTCCCCAGGCACCATACACACTTCACCGCGCCCGTGTTCCATCTCTATGACATGTGCCTAGACACCAACTATTGTCCCGCGACGGTCGTCACCGCGCCCATGCGCCACAATCATGTTACATATCCCCGGGCACCACACTCATTCACCGCACCATGCGCCCCCATCATGGATGTGGAACATGCTTCGACCTACTCTCTGGAGTGTGCAGCATCCTGCGAGGATAGGCGACTCCTCCGGGACACTATCTCCACCAGGGAGCTTTTCAAATCCCCTTCAGCCAATCGGGTAGACGGCTCCTCCGGGAGCTACCTCAGCCAGTCGGGTAGACGGCTCCTCCGGATGCTACCTTGACGCTCTCCTAGTGCTCCGGCATAAGGACTCACCCGCAGGGATAGGCAACTCTTTTGAGACACTATCTCCGCCAGGGAGCTTTTCAACTCCCCTTCTGCCAGGTAGACTGCTCCTCCAGGATACTACCTTGACGCGCTTCGAGTGCTTCGGCACAAGGACTCACCCGCAGGGATAGGCGACTCCTATGGGACACTATCTCTGCCAGGAAGCTTTTCAACTCCCCTTCCTCCAGGTAGACGACTCCTCCGAGATGCTACCTTGACGCGCTCCGAGTGCTCCGACACAAGGACTCATCCACGGGGATAGGCGACTCCTCCGAAACACTATCTCCGCCAGGGAGCTTTTCAACTCCCCTTCTGCCAGGTAGATGGCTCCTCTGGGATGCTACCTTGGCCGGCCAGGTAGACTGCTACTCTGGGATGCTACCTTGGCTTGCAGAATCCAAGTCTTGACTTCACAGTCACCGACTTCTCAAGGACTCAGAGCTCCTCACCCTGTGCCCGCTGCTCACCTCGTGTCATCCCAAGTTTTGGGGTTGGCCCCTCCTGCTCAAATCCAACCTTCAGGGCCTGGGCTAGTTCTGGACACTGACCAGGTCCCCAGTGTCACGGCCACCACTGTCTTGGTCCTCCGAACCCTTGGCGGTAGGACTTGTGGCACCTCAGCCTGTAGCACCCCGCATTTCCCTTGCTCAGAGTACTTCAGAGACTCATGATCAATTGAGATGGAACCTGACCCTAAAATGGCTAGCCGACACCTGAACACCGATCATACACCCGACTTGCTCCAGTCGGCCCTTCCTGAAGGACGAACTCTCGTCGCTGGCACTACCCCTGTGCAAACCACACCCTAAGAAGCTGCTCCCCACAGCCAACCTTTCTCTACCATTTTCATCTCAGCAATGCCTCAGGTTACCCCGTTTGGGGGCTCTGGTACCAGGATCATCCCAACCGGGCACAAACCCTCACACATTTCGTATGTCACCAAGCATGACCTTGACACCATCCTCCGCCATCTAAGCAGTCATCCTTACCACACTCCCCCTCTAAGTTGTCTGGCCATGCTCCCTACTCTGGCGACCTTGTTACCAAGCCCTACCCTGTCAAGTACAAGCAACCAGCCTTCACCCTATCAACGGCAAAGAGGGCAATGCCCGAGAGCACCTCACTAGTTTTGCTTGCCCCCTGGAGCACTACGGGGAGGACGACACTTTAAAGCTTTGGGAATTTCACAAGTCCCTGACTGGCCTCGCCTATTCTTGGTATCATCAAATCCCTGACGGTACTATCCACTCCTGGCCTGACATTGTCTAACTCTTCCTTGACAAGTTTCATTATGAAAAAGAGCATGTGACCATCGTTGACATTGCTGGAATTCACCAGATTCCCGGTGAAGACCTCAATGCTAATGTAACACGATTTCATTACAAGTGCTAGGGGTGCACTGACTTTAGCAAGGATGAGACCCTTGTACCCATTTGCAA